>PVKB01002399.1:228674-286475 GCA_004027205.1 Ctenodactylus gundi | reverse complement strand
AAAGGCCTGAAGAAACAACATACCGCTTAGTGCAAAGCCTCCTTCTAAGGACATTTGAGTTAAATAACCTCCAACTCAAGTAACTTCTCATCACTGAGTGATTCAGAAATTCTGTCAGTTACATTGGACTTTCTTTAAGTGTCAATAATGTGACCTCCACAGCTCGATGTTTCCCGAATGACCACATGTAGTTTCTTACACAGAGCACGTGTCCAGTAGAGTTTGCTGAATGTACTTTCTGCTGTTCTGTCTCCTTAATATTTAATGCCTTCCTTTCCTGTACTCCAGTGTTGCCCATGACATAGCTTTCTACCAACGCAAGAGAAGGCTAAGAGGATATCAAGCGGTGAGGCTGTAACCCCTTCAGAAGAATGCTTTCCACACCCCAGTGGGGCCAGGCACCAGTCAAAGCTGCAGTATTATACTTCAACTGCAGAGGGATTCAACCTTCCCAACACCTACTGAGGGGGTCATGGGGAATAATGGCTGAGAAATTTCTATTTAAAAATTACTCTTGTCTACATTGAATCCATAACAAAAGTTTTCTATAAAGGTACCTATAAACTCAGAATGCTGTGCCATTAGGCATGTAATCCAGCAACTAACAAGCTATAAATCAAATTTAAAAATTAAAATGAGAGAAAATATATGTACTCACTATAGCACTGTTTCTAATAGCTAAATTCAAAAGTTAAAGCTTAAATATTCGATATAAGAGGAATTATTGATTTAGTCAGCATGGCAGGCTAACTAACTGTCCCCCTCACACCCTGACCCAAATCCTCCAGGCCTGTAAGTCCCCACTTCATTGCAATTCATACAATGTCTACAGCGTCCTGCTCTCAGTCCCCATGGCTCTCTTATTTTTTGCCGGAGAACTCTTTCAAGCCCACAAAAGGGAAGGAAACCTAAAGTCAAAGGGACAACAAATATGGAATGACACACTATTAGCTTTTTCATTGTTGGGACAAAAATGTCTGACACTCATAAATTAAAGAAGAAATTTAATTTGGCTTACGATATCAGAGGTTGCAGTCTGTGGTCACCTGGCTCCAAAGCTAAAGCATCTCAGTGGAAGGGCCTGGCAAAAAAAGCTACTTAAGGTATCCAGTAGGAAGAGGGCCCAGAGAGGAAAGGGCCAAGGACCAGATATAGTCCCCACGGTCATGCTCCTATGACACACTGAGAAATAGCCAGAAGTGTGCTTTATTAACCTTCTAAGCAACACCCAAGACAAGCAAGTTGACAATCAAGATTAATCATTGCAGGGGCCACAGATGTACCTCTGGTTCCTTAGTGGGTCTCCAGCAGGTCTCCTCCGGTCCTGCACTGGTAAATAACTCATCACTGTATCCCTTCCCTACTTACTTTACCCATTTACCAATTACAGGTGCAAGAATCACCTCTAAAAATACTATTGGCACCAAAGCCTTTGTCTCAGGTCTGATTTCATAAGACCCAAATAAGACAAATAGGCAACGTTCATGAATTAGCATGAAGTAATTAAAATGAAGGTCTGTGTGCCAGCTTCATGCTGGTTCTTGTGCTGGAGTCCACAGCAGCATGCCTAGTTGAGAAGCAAGGGTAGAGTGCACCCCAGCAGTGGAGAAGGAGCCCCAGAACAGCTAGGCACACCCAGCGGCCAGGCCAGCCTCACTTTGTTTATTCGAAGTCAGAAAAATCATCTGCCCTCCTTCCAACCTTTCCTTCCTAATGCATGTGTGAGGACAAGAGGGAGACGTGGGTCACCCCGGGCCTTTCCAGAGGCACCGAGCTCCTGCTGAGGCGCTTTCTCCTCCCTCTCACGAACTGCTTCCTTCTCTCCGAACCCGGGAGAGATTTCAAGGGGAAAAATTGTAAGAGTTGGGCGATATTCAAAGGAGAAGGTTACAGTTTGGATCTGGAATGTCCCCCAAAAGCGTCACGTATTTGGCTGCTGAGGAATATCTGTGGATTCCATCTGCTGTTAGGAGGAAGAAGGGGCAAATCACTGGGGCTTGACCCGGAAGAGCAGACGCTCGTTCCCGCCTTCCTTGCTTATGTGCCTTCTTATCTGACGTGCTGTGAACAGCTTTCTTCCATCTAGGCCTCTGTCGTGTGTCTTAACCATTGTTAGCCACCTATGAATGGACTCAGGCCTTCTGAAACTGTGAACTAAAATAAACCTTTTCACCATTAAGTTGTGGGTGTTGGGTGTTCTGTCTCGGCAAAAAAAAAAAAAAAAAAAAAAAAGTAACTAAGACAGGGGGAGATGAGTCTCTGATTTCCCTGCCGAAAACTTGCTGAGGTGCAGAAGCTGAGAGCTCCAATTAGTGCTAAGTGCTAAGGACAGTTGGTGGGAGGACTTGACACACGCCCTCTGATGTTTGACACAGCTGGACACAGAAAGCGGTGCCATCTGCCACCTCCACCCAAAAGATCTTAAAGGAAAGCGTAGGATGCTTATGAGAGCAGGGAGTAAAGAAAGGCTGGACAGCCCAAACTGACAGGGAAGAGCCGAGGGCAGTGCCACCACCATACCAATTCTCTCTAGCTCCTGAAAAGTGCAAAGGACACCTTGGTGATCCCCATGGCTGAAGGGGCATTGAGATTTGGGGAGAGAGTGGCTCTTGAGGAACAGAGGGCTTATCCAGTTTATGGCTTATGCCTTCAATAACCGACAAGTCTGTGCAGACACCAAACACAGCTGACCTCTGAGGAGACTCAAAGCGGGTAGTTGTCAGAGTGGAGCTGAATACTGCCTCAAAGAAACCAGTCGTAGAGTTCTTCAGGGTAACTGCTACCAGCAGCAGACAGAAGCAGAAGGAGGTGGATCATCTGTTAATCACACACCTGAAGCCATAACACGCTCTCCCAACACTGGAATTGACAAAGCTGTAACCTTGAGTCAAACCTCTGTGTGCCTCAGTTTCCTCCCTATGTAATCAGGGAAGTAATTATAGTATCTATTCATATTTGTCTTCAGATTGAAGTAAGTCAGCCCAAACTTACACTCAGTTACTCCTACAAATGGCACTCATGGGAATAATTGAATGAAAGACTTCTGAGAGTTTCCACCCACTTAGAAGTTTATCATCCAAATAGTGAATTTTCACAGTCTTTCACTGGAATGTTCAGAAATTCTACCTCCTTTACTGAAGAGAAGAGGGTCCAGGTGTCGCAGTTTCTAGTATCAGAGCACGGCTATTGCCACTGTCTTATAAGTAGGAGACGTGTCTGTAAATGTGTCTTAGTCTCTTCATGTCAAAAATATGAAGAGACTGCGATCACCCCACTGACTTCATAAGTCTTTCCAGAGAAGCAAATGTGAAAGAATAAGGACAAAGTATTACATTGAACAAATCTTAAATAGATCGATAATAAGAATAGGGGAAAAAATCAAGTTTGTCTTTCTTAACTCTTGGGAAATATCCTCATGAAATAGTGGAAACTATTGTGTCTATCTTTTATTACTCCATACTGTCAGGCATTGCTATTGATAACTATCAGGTGCATGTCTTAGATCTTCACTGTTTCGTATGACAGCCTCTAGCTATAGTAGCCCTTGGGCACTAGAGGTGCGGCCAGCCTTTGTGGAGATACATTTTATGTGTGAAGCTTACACGGGACTTTAAAGACATTAGGAAATAAAGAATATAAAATATCTGTTGAAATATTTTATAAAGGTTGCATGTTGATTATCTTGATTGCATGTTACATTGATTATACATTGGATATATTGAATTAAAGCAAATATATGATTAGAATTAACTTGATGTGTTTCTTTCATTTATCAATGAGTTGTTGATTTGATGTGTTTCCTTTGTAGTGTGACTAACAGAAAACTTTAAACTACACTTACGGCTCACATTCTATGTCTACCAAGCAACGATGTCTGAGACAAGAATGGGTCCATTTTTAAGAAGTGCTTGGAAATATTAGAAGAGCAGTGGCACACACTTGTAATCCCAGGACTCCAGGAGACCCAGGCAGCAAGACTGGAAATACCAGCTCAGCCTGGGCAACTCAGCACAATGAAAGGGGCCAGGGATGACACCTGGAATGTAGCTCAGGGCAAAGGCCCTGGGTTCAACCACCAGTAATAAAACAGAAAAATACTTGGATTGGCAACTTCATTAAAAGAAGTACTTAGAGGCATGTGAGACAGAAAATACTTGATTCCTTACGCTTTTATACATCTTCCCATCATGATGAGTTGCCTCAGCTAGTGTTTAAGCATATCTCTAAATAAAGAGCATTTATGTCAAATCATATGATCTTTTTAGACAAAGAGCTGCTGGGAAAGAATTACAACTGAAGCAATGAGAGTAACTGATAGTTGCAGAAAAATTCTTCCAGTGAGCTTGAGCGAGACAACCAAAAGCCCTCGGATGAGTCCAGCGTTTCTATCAACTGCTCCAAGGCCTGCTTGAACCAACGTGACAGATCAGCTGACACATTCACGGGCTACAAAACTCACAAGTTGCTGTGACACCTTTAATAAGACAGTGAGGTTTAAGAGACATCTGCTTCCCAGACCACAGCAAGGGAAATCCAATCCGTGCCATGGGCTCAGTGCTAAAGGAACACTTCGGAGGAACAGCACATGGGGAGGCAGCAGAGGGCTCTTCTTACCTGTTAATTCTGGGCTGCACCAATGCTCCTAGAGTGTCTGGACCAGGGTAAATAGGACATAAAAATCACTTGGATGTAGCTAACAAAGACCCCGTGGCCAAAAGGCCAGCTGCTTCTCAATTTTGGGCTACAGTTTATGTTTTGTGCAGGGCCACCTGAGTTTAAGACCTGGCAGACAGACTGTGGATGGCTTGGCTGTTTGCAAAGGATGAATTTGATGCCCACAGCGTGATGCAATAGAGATAAAAAGAGAAAAGGCTTCCTTGCAGTGTGAATCCATTTTATAGTAGTTAATATTCTATTGGTCTCTATAAACACAGCAAGGGAACCTAAAATTAGTAATAAATGTCAATTTCTGAATACTGGAGGTTGACAGAGAAGGATTTACCAGTAAGTGGGAAAGTAATACTACTTTTAATTTAAACACAGACTTATTCTGAGAAAATAAAAGTAAAACAGAATAATGCCTATAACAACCACAATACAAATATAAATCCACTTACTTGAATTTCAGGACTTTAAAAAATATTCAACCAATTTTTTAAAAAAATTATCAAAACAATATCTTGCTTACAATGAGGCAGGCAATAAAACTTAAATGAAATTTAGTTATATCTTCTAGTATTTGGAGTTTAAAAATAAATGACTAGTGAGGGATATATCTGGCCCTGGAAACACTGAAGATAAAAAATTTAAGGATATTTTTGGGAAAAAAATGAATTTTCTTTTAATACCCTTCAAAAGGTCTTAAGATTATATGAAAATAAATTGCCAAAGCTAGAAGAACATAGGTTATCAGTGCTGCAGAGCTCATTAGGAGACATGAAGAAGGAAAGAGCCAGAAGAAAATATTTCAATTAGATTTTTCACTGGTAAGCTATTCAGCAAGTCAAGCCAGCTGATTTGTCAGCTTGCCACAGCTCCCCGCTCTGCTGTTCCCAAGGGTTGTCTAGTCTGGATGTTGGCAGGAGTGGTAAATCAATGTCCTCACAGAGCTTCCAAACCTCTGTGTTGAGGACTCTGGGACCATATGTGAGCTCAGCCCAGCAGGAGGGACTGCTGCCCACACTCGCGGAGTCATCTAGGAGGGGGCACAGCAATTTTTTGTAGGGAGTGTTTGCTTTTCTTATGGGGGAGGGGGGCAGTTATGGAAACACATTTCCCATTCTTCCTTTTGCCAGCATTCATAAAAGATCACATCGCAAGTTACTGAGTATAGCCAGGCTGCTGTACTCAGCATGTGGGAGACATTACTCTTGAACTTACCTTTCTGCACTCTTCCAACCACCTACTCTCCACATATGGTCGTCTCATTTGCTCCTTATTTCCCCTCTTTGAGGCCACACTAACCCCTTCTTTTTTTATTTTTGTAATTTGTATGTACATGAATTTCCAAATTCTATAACAAATAAGAGACATGGGGTTTGGTGAATTCATGAGTGCCTAGGCCCACCCCTCTTTCAACCTTTTCATTCATGTTGAGTCCTTATTATGCCATTATTTTGGGGGATTTCATACAAAGGACATCAATCTATACTCAGTCTTTTGTGTTTGGTCCATTTCACTGAGCATTATTGAGTCAAGGTAGCCCCATTTTTGTTCAAAATCTTCATATCTGTCTTTCTTTACAGTTGCATAATATTCTATTGTTTATGGATATCACATCTTCTTTAACCTTTCCTTGACCGATGTGCAGGTAGGTTGAATTCTGTTGTTGCTAGATTAAAAATCTCTGTATATGTCTGTCAGATCCATTTCTTCACATCTGTATGTAGTTCACATCAGCTATGTCTTTGTTGATTTTGTGTCTAGTTGACCTGCCTTCTTGGGAGAGAGGAATACCTTTGGAGCTTATCTGTTTTTTGAAGTTCAGGAACTTTTGTTTTATGTAGTTGGGTGCACCAC
Organism: Ctenodactylus gundi; assembly: GCA_004027205.1. Lineage (NCBI taxonomy): Eukaryota > Metazoa > Chordata > Mammalia > Rodentia > Ctenodactylidae > Ctenodactylus > Ctenodactylus gundi. Next base: position 279,956 of record PVKB01002399.1, on the reverse strand, counting down.
TATTTGGGCCATAAATGTCTAGGATTGTCAGTTCCTCTGGTTGGACTCTTCCCTTTATAAGAATTAAGTGACAGTTTTGTCTTAAAGTCCACTTTGTCAGCAGAGAGTGTCACTATTCCTGCTTTTTCACTACCTGCAGACTTTCACTTTGAGTCTATGTTTATCTCTGTGTTTGAAAAGTGTCTTTGGCAAGCAGCATCTGTTTGGATTGCATTTTTCAATCCAGTTAGCCAAGCTTTGTCTTTTCATTAGTGAGTTGAGGCCATTAATATTTACTGTTATAATTAATATGTGAGTCTTAGGCCCTGCCATTTCATCATCCTATGAGTATTGTATTCTTTTGTTTAATTATTTTTATATGTCCCCTTTACTAAAGATAAACCTGACAGTGTTTTCTTTGCTGTGGTTGTCGTTGTTGTCCTACCTAGCAGACCTTTGAGAATATTTTTTGTGATGCAAGTTTGGTTATTATAAATTTCTTCAAGGTTTCTTTGTTGTGGAAGGTTTTTATTTCATTGTCAATTTTAAATAACATTTTTGCTGGGTACAAGAATCTTGGCTGACAGTTACTATCTTTTAGAGCTTTGAGGACTTCACTCCGGCTTCTTCTGGCCCTTAGAATTTGTGTCGAGATGTCTGTTGTTATTCTGATAGATTTGCCTTAATATGTAACTTGCTTTTTTCTCTTACAGCTTTTAGAACTCTCTCTTTGCCTTGTATCTCTATGAGTTTTATTATAATATGTCTGGGGGTGCTTCTGCTTTGGTCAGATCTAGTAGGTGTATAGTATGCCTCCACCACTTGTGTGCCTGCTTTATTATCTATCTATGAGAGGTTTTCTCTTATGATTTGAGTGAATAGGTTTCTTAGTCCTTTAGAATGGACTTCCAGTTTTTCTTGTATTCCTCTTATTCTGAGATTAAGTTTCTTTGATTCTTCTGTAATCTGTTGTATTCCATTTCCTTGTTGACACTGCACTGTTTCGGGGTCATTAACAGTCTGGACCACTATTTCAATCTTGTCTTCTACATCAGCAGCTCTCTCCTCATGTTGTGCCATTCTGTTCCCTAAGCTTTCCATGGAGGATTCCAGCTTATGATGCTCTTCCTTTAACTTTTCGTATTTTTAGAATTATTTAGTGAATTTGTCATTCATTTCCTGTATTGACTTCTCTAGGTCTGTTAGTTTTACATTTGTTTCCCCCTTAATTTCTTAGGCTAAAACTTTTTTAAATTTTTTAAGTATCATATAGTTTGTTGTCTAAGTCTGTCTTGTGTTCTTTTAGCAGGTCAAATATTTTTTTCAAAGTTTAGGAATTCGGGATCTTCCTCTGGTTCCATCTAGATCTCCGTTGGCGAGCTGGGGACTTTCAGTGGCATCTTACCTTTGTGTTTTCTCACCTCACTGTTTAGTGTCTCTTTGACTTGCTGTGTTAGCCCTTTAAGCAATCTCTGCATTCTAGTAACAGAGAATGTTGCTCTTTGGCTGTGCAATATGGTGACTATGTCGCTGAGGTGGGATTTCTCATTACTGCTCACTTACTTCCTCCTTTCAGACTTGACAGCTGCTACTTGGTCCACCTTAGAAAGGTTTCCCACAGGGATGAGACTGTCAGTACTGGCACTTTTTGGCCATCAGGTGGATCGTACAGAGTTATGGATGGCATGAATGGAGAGTACAGAGCAGGAGTATCCTCTGTATTTTTTTATGTGAAGCAGGTTATGGGTACTGGATCTTTTAGTCTTATGGCATTCTATCCAGTCTCTGTTCCTGGAGAATTTTTCAAATAGTCAAGCATTGTTTCCAGCAGCTTCAATTGGGTGCTCCCTCTGTAAGAGACCTGTATCAGTAGTACCATGGGCAAGCCAAACGCTCTGTTGTGGGGGTCTAGGCTCCGTCTCTGGCATTGGCAGTATCAGTGCTGATGGCACAGGTTTGAGCACAGCTGCGTGGGTACCTCCAAGAGGCTCCAAGGATGGGTGCTGCTTAGGCCCAGTGTAGGCAGGGGTCTAGCCACGGCTACCTGGGTGCCTCCAGGCTACAGCAGCAAAGGGTGCCAATGAGGCCCAGCCTCTTGGGCTGTGAGATGCCAAAACCTTCTTTCTATCTTCAACATAATAGGTAAAAGTGCCTCTGCTGTGAATGAGTTACGAAATGACGTAATTCTGCAAAAGCAAAGATATATACCAAGAAAAATATTTAAATCCTTTACCAACTGAAAGGAGCACTATAATGTTCACTCTCCAAATTACTCAGAACTAATTTTTTAACTTAATTAATGCCAACTTTACCCTTTAGCTCACTGCCATCTGCTGCAAGGCATCTCCTAGGAAGAAAGGTCATGATGTCACATCACGAGGCACCAGGGGGTGGGCTGGGTCCAGGCTTCCCTCCCAGCGTCATTCCCCTCTACTACACCAGCACCAGGCAGCATCAGCTGTCACTGTCAAAGTCAGACAGTCAAGTATCATCAATTACAGATGGCAAAGGCTCAACAACTTCTGAGCTTGGCTTAAAACGGAAAGCTTCCAGATGCGTGTGCCCATTTGGCAAAACTTGCTAACATCCGTATGAAGGAAAGCACATCTTTATCAATTAGAATGATTTCTGTTAATGTAGAGAGCAAAATAATAAGAGATAGTCAATTATCATCAGCTCCATATGGTTCGAACTACTAGAGGATACAAAATCATTACCACCAGCATTGGTAGTTATTTAATGAGGGGTTAAGCTATGAGTTTGAAACCTGAGATATGTACCAACATAATAAAAAATATCATTCCAGAAACATTTCAGACATTTTTATTTCTTTATGGAGGGAAATGTACTTCTATATCACATATTTTTATGCTTTATTGCTTTTGAGCATCACTTTATTAAACATCTATGTCAAGTTCTGGAATGGGTATCTGCTGAAACCTACACTCTGGTGCCAAAGAGAGACCTATGAAGAGGGCAATGTGACAGAGAAGCCAGGTTTCTTTGGTAACATATCGGAGGTCCACACAGCTAGATTGTGGGGTTCAGGCAAATTCTGGAGGAGACAGCCAGCATCTTAGCTGGGTTTTCAAAATCATGTAGGAAAAGAGCCAAACTGAAGTCCAAGGGGCCAGAGAGTGAGTGGTGAAGAAAGGATCACCTGCTAGGGAGTCCTGGGTCCAAAATAGTTTGGCATAAAAATTTTCCATGCACAGAATCTTTGGCTTGTTTCTGCTTTTCTGATTCATTATAACTGCCTTCTCCAACATTAACTAGGGCCAGTAGATGCAATGAATAAGTAGCAATATTAAAATGCCATCAAGGAAGATCTATCATACTCAATGTCTAATTGGGGAGTAAAAATGCTTTTAAGCTCCATAGGTGCTTTCTATTTTGTCTAGGGATAAACATCACATTAATTCAATAGGTAAATACTTAGGGAGCTCAAACTTGGTGCCAATATTTCAATTCATTTCTATTTTATTCAGATTTTGCCTAATATCTGTTCACTAAAGATAGTATAAAAGATACCTAAAATCCACTTTCAGAAAAAAAAAAAATAATGTGCAAAGCATGAGGTCCAATTTTGCAATAACATTCCCAAGCAGAGGCTGCCATTTGAGATGGCCCAGGTTGGCACTGGATCTCACTGCAGGTGAAGCCAGCTCTTACTAATTTAGCTGCGGGTCAGCCCTTAGTCTGCCTAAGTATTAAGCATTAAGAGAATTGTCTTCTCTGGCTGGGAAAGACATTGGAATCCAAGTAAGGAAAACAAAAGCCATCCTCCACAGTGAGCTGCTGAAGGCTCAGATCTTTCATGTTAAATTGCCCTAAGGTGAGATCTCACACCTGATCCATAGCCAGCAAGCCCTCCCCACTCTGAACTCACCCTCACCCTGAGCATTCAGATGGGCAGGAACATCATCAAATACTTTTTCCCCATCTTTTAATCCAAGCAAACGCTAAGTAATTACCACCTAATTTCCCTAACTTCCAGTGCTCCTCTGGCCAGAGTGGCGCCTCATTGCAGTTGCAGCACAGCTCTTGTTCCTGAGGTAGGATGTAAGGAATAAAATAGGTAGAGAGGAGATGGGAAACTGTAGTTTTAAAACTGAACATTTAAGAATAATTGCAGCTTCGGGACAAAACAAAAGTCACTCAAGCTTTTTTCTCTTCCAAAAAACTCACTCCAAAATAACTTCCTAGGGTCTCAAAGACAAAATAAATCTGAACCTATGCTTTTCACCTATGAACTGTCTTAACTTCCTCAGACCTTTATCCTCAAGAAAGCCGCACTAGTAAGAGAGCAGTATGTCTCAGCTTCAAACACATGTAATTGGTTTGCCGCCCCACACAGCTTGTCTAGCTGATAACCTGTCCAATGACAGGAATACACATCCTAGAGCCCCCATCCTGAAGACACCTTGAAGAACATTACAGAACCCAAGCTCCAATCATATATATCTCTATCCCACACTTACTCAAAAGTGGGACAGAGAGGCACTAGTCCAATCTCAGAATTGTTCCATCATAGCGCAAGACAACCGGACCCATGAAGAGCACCAGAACTTTGGAGAGACCTAGCACAATTTTTCTTCCTTCCAGAGAATTTCCCACTGGCTTGAACATTCTGCCAGCTTCCTCCCTTACCCTGTTCTCCTTCCTCGCCCTGTCTTCTTTGGGAAACATCCTCAGACCTCTTCCGGTGGCAGTCTGAGTAGTCATGCCGAGGAGTACCCAGGTCTTCCCTGGTCTTCTCTGTGTTTCTGTGCTTACTTCTTTCCATGCTTACTCCTGCAGTCTGTTCAGACTCTGGAACTCTGATCAAGGAGGAATCAGTTCTACTTCATCAGCCACACTGGCTACTATGCCATGTGCTAAAATGTATATACACACTCTTCTTAGCTAAAGATCTTATTTTGGTGAGATGTAGGGGAGTTGAGAGGATGATAAGCCCTGCGTTAGCTTGTTCCCTTAGAGGGTCACTTCATGAGGAGGGAAAAACTCCACAGAAGCACAACACGCACATACAGAGAAAGTCGTGACTCACTGGTACACAATGACCACCGCTACAGAACTAAGCACCAGAGAAAGAAACAGGACATTATCCTAGAAACAGAATCCTGACTCTAACACTATTCCGTTTACTTCAAATTAGAATCCCTTGGTAAGTCTAATTCTGCCAGGGTGACAGACAAAACAGAACTACCTGTGGCAAGCCCAGATAGACGCTACCCAAATTATTAACTACTATTTTTGTCCTCTCCAATTGTTATGATTTGGGTCTGGAATGTCCTCCAAAAGCCTCTTGTACTTGGATGTTTTAGTTACCCGGGAGTTTCATGTGTTGTTAACAAGGGGCACCTGGTCAGGAGCGGCAGATTATGAGGATGTGGTAGATTGCCAGCATTGCCTTATTAACAGGAGTGAGGCCTAAAAGGGTACATACTCCTGCCCCAGCTTCTTCCGGGGGCCCCCTGATTCTTCCTCTTGCAATGCTATGAGCAGCTATTTTCTCTCAGACCCTTCCGGTCATGGCCAGCCACCCATGAATCGACTGGGACCTTCTGAAATTGTGAGCTAAAATGTATCTTTCCTCCCTTAAATTGTTGGTGCCCTGTATTCTATCCCAGTAACAAAAAGTAACTAAGACACCAATATTGTTGTAGTGTACACAGTTGCTAACTATGTAAAAACTATCTCCTATTAGAGGTCAATGCAAGTCTCTGTCTTCAGGCTTCTCTCACGGTATCATGCAGAATTGCTCCGGCTGCCAGGGACCAGCTACACAAAGGCTGCTGCAGTCCTATTGGCCAATGTGTATGTTAGCAAATTCCATGTCCCTCATTATCAGACTAGGCAAAGAAGTGCCACCTAATCTCCATTATGGCTTGATTGTGGGATTCCCTGCAGGGAACTTGTGTCTGCGCACAGTCTCCTACCAGCCAAGTCTCCAGGGCTCCTTCCTGCAACCAAACCACCACATGACCTATGGCTTTAAGAGGGTCCTGTGTGTCCCACGCATGCCTCCTCTGTAAGAAGGGGTCTGTATTCACATGTATGCATTTTCTCCTTCCGTTTGCTACGGCCAGTCTATGTTAGAAAACAAAAGGATTCCTTTCCATGCCCCGCCTCCCCCGTCCCTGCACCCACCCGTTTGACCTGCAGGCAAATGAAGCCATTCAAATATTTGTTCATCATGTCATCCGTTCCCATCCGACCTTGCAATTCCTGTCATGCTCCACATGTCAGTTTAAAGCATAACGTCATTAATACCTCCAGTGCACTAATGGATGCTTCACACATGAACGCATTAATGAAATGTGTTATTGTTTTCCCTCACAGGACATTAACAATCTACCTCGAGCTGCATCCCCGAAGCCCTGCAGAGCTGCTGAAAACCACTAGCTATCAAATGAACCCTCAGTTCCACCTCAGTAACTTTAAGTTCAAGTTTATCACTGAAGCGTCGCTCATGTGAGAAGAAGATACAAGCCTCTGAGGGCTTTGGGGCCCAGCTTCAATTACCATAAAGAGTAACGGGAGGCGAGAGCTGCCGAGAAGGGGGCCAGCGGGAGAGAGCTCAGCAGTGAAACAAACCCTGTCAGGATGAAATACAAAAGATCCGAGTGTCATCGGGATGATTTGTTTCTTGCTTCTCCCCTTTGTCTATGGGTTGATGGTTTGAATAATGAAGACGGCGTTGGCTTTCTCCTCCAATACGCCAGCACAGGAGGTCTGCTTTTCTGATAGCGCAGCTGATATATTAAGAGGGATTAAAGTTTCTGTACACAGGCAATGTTTAAATTAGCTTCCTTTAGCCCAAAAGAAATCTTTCAAGCTGATTTGCAAAATGAGCCCCAGCATGGCCTTGCAGCCGCCCCACGCAGGTTGCCTAAACAGAGCGACAGTGCTCTGTTTGGCCAGCTGTTTTGCAAAACCAGAAGAAAAAGGAAGGTAATTCCCTTTCACCGTGGCCTCAGCCAGTATTTCTTCTGTAATTAAAATTGAAAGCTTTCCCAACAGGTTTGCGGTGGCTCTCCCAGAGAAACAGATTTCTCTTTTCCTGTGTAATTAAGCACAAATTGTAAGGTGTTGGGTTTAACAGCACAGGAGCAATGAACGGTCAAAGGGTTCCATCCAAGGCTGGAAGCTTTTGTGTTCCCTTCGCTGTTAGGAAATGCTAATTGCTTTTTCTTTTGCCATTAGGCACTAAGCCCTGCTGGGACTGAAATCTTTCCCCCAACTGGGGCCAAAAAAGGTGACAGGATGTGCAGCCAAAGGCCACAGACAGAGTCACCTGACCACAGGACTGCGGGTGGTCAGGAAGACATTGTTTACCCAGTATTCCAGCCAACAAGGTACCTTACAACTTCTTTTATTTGTATTCTTGGGGGCAGGCCTCAGAGAGGAAGAACTAACAGTGATCTCTGAATGATTCAAGTCCCTCAGCCTGTACCCTAAACACAAGATTGTAATCACAATTAAGTGTCTAATCAGGAACTCCTACGTTGGGAACGAAAGTCAGTGCCTAGCTCTTTCCTGGGCCCCTGACTGCAAGACCTTTGTTAGACTGCCCCGGGAGCCATGTACCTGCCACCTTTAGGTCTTCTCCTCTGAAGGGAACTTTTGTTCCTTGCTTTTCCCCACAGTAAGTTTCCCAACCCCTGCGGAACAGCAATATATGGCTGCTCCTTCCAAATTGATGTTGCTTCTCACAAATATAAGCAGGCTAAGCGGAGCTGAGGTCACAGAGCCTACAAAGAAGCAAGCCTCATCTCAGAAATCCCCTTTACTTTAGAAAGAGATGAGAGGATGGAACTGTGAGCACAGATGACAATTTTCTTCCATTTTATTTTGGCCCATGAGAAAGAGATCCAGTGTGACCTTGTGATGCTCCTGCCTACCTGTCATTCACAGCCTGTGGGATCATCTCTTACCCTTGACTGGGGGCAAGATCCAGGACTTTTATAAGTATAATGAGCAAGGCAAAGGTGAAGGGGTTTTGGAGACGTATGTAAGACCTGAGATAAGTTAATTTTGAGTAAATTAAAAATAGATTATCTTAAGTGGCCTTGGCTGAGTGTGTCAAAGAAGGATGGGAGATTCACTTAGCTAACTTCATGAGGAAGCCCGTGTACGGAGGAGCTGTAGTGGCCTCTAGGACCTAAAGTACCTCCAACTGACAGCCCAGGAAAAAAACTGAAACCCTTAGTCTCCCAGCAACAAAGAAACAATCTGCCAACAACCTGAAGGAGCTCCAACACAGATTGTGGGGCGCCACGGGGGCCACAGCCCAAGGTTCAAGTGTGTAAGTTGGGGCCCAGACAGACTAAAGAGAAAAGCAAGGCACTGTGGAAGTCCAGCATGCTTCATTTAAGTGCAGCAGAGTACAAGGCAAGCACAAGCTGTCTCTATGCGTCATCTCTCAAGCCAATCCCCTGGGTCGCCACTGCACAAGACATAAACCCAGTTTATACAGTAATATAGACAAAAGTGGTACGCTGTCAAGTGTTACATATGATGACATCTCATGGCTAACACAGCAATGGCCCAGCCAAGCCAAGTCACTATAATGTACTTACCTCGGAAAGGCCCAAGGCCACTGCAAAAAGTCTTAAGGCTACACATGGGAAGGCCCAGGGAAAACTAGCACCTAAGCTACTCCATGTTCCGACACGGGTCCTTCCCCACCTCAACATTGAGGTGAAAACGCAATCAAGGCAACACTTTTAGAGTAGCCTGTTGAGCCATGCCTGAGCTTCTAACCCAAGAAGTAATAATAACCTATTTTACACTAGCTCAAGTTTGTGGAGATTTGTTACACAGCAATAGATAACTAATACAACCCCTCAGCATTTAAACACTGCCTTTTAGATTTAATTAACCCCCACCCATTGATCCCAGTCTGCTCTGCCCCTTGGGTCTGTGGTGCTCGTCTTTGGAGACAAATGATTACGATATTGTGCCAGTCACTTTCATTTCTTCTCAACTTTGCTTTTATCTCCACTGAGATCTCTAATATTGCAAAAAAAGAGAAAAAAATCCTTAAAGTGAATAGAAAACTGCATCACACATACAGATACGGAACCTATGTTTCACATGCAAATATTAGAAAGACATATTTTTATTTTTAATTAAGCTTTCCAAATACTGCTAAGGACACACACAGGAATAAAAAGAAATATCACCAATTTATTTCTGCTCTTAAACTTCAGTTTCATGTGGTTAGCAAGTCATGAACTTCCAGAAAAGTTTAAACTTCTCAATAAATATGTTTTTTAGTTCAGGTCTGTTTAGAAATCAGCTGCCATTTACCAACAAGTTTCTTTGGCATATGGTAGCTGATTTGACAAATTACATCTATGAATTACACAAAAAGTTCATGTGCTGGTGGCTTAGTTCCTAGTATGACGATATGGAGGTGGTAGAACCTTTATGATTTGGAAACCATTGGAAGAGCAGCAGATAGAGACATTAGATGTGAAGAATTATTATATAGCAACACTACTTAAAACAGCACCATCATGGTATAATGATTAAAAATAGCAAGCCAGCAGGATAAAAAGAGATATTCAGTACGATCATTCATGTATTGAAATGCAGCACATAGAAGACATATCATAACAAACCAGAGGGAAACAATGTTCTGTGACAAACGGTGTCCTACAAATTGCTTCCCAATACTTCTTTTGTCTAATACAAGTTTCTTCAGTTTTCTTTTCTTTAAAAAACAGAGAAAAGGAAGGATAAATAATATTATATGCCAGTATGGTTAAACTGTAATAATAGTAACTATATTAATGTGCTAGATTTCCATCATCATAACAGATAAAGAAAAAAAAGCAAGATAATCAACTTAAAAAAGAGGAAATGTTAGACGAACTCATTTTCAGGTACATGGTCACTTGGCCCTGTTGCTCTGGGTCTCTGGCAGCTCAGTACACTGTGGCAGGAGGGTGTCCAGAGGAAGACTGTTCGCTTCATGGTAGACAGGAAGCAATGAGAGAGCAAAGAGGGACCAGGATCTCAATATTCTACTCAAGGCCACAGACTTCAGTGACCTAACTTCCATTAGTTCCCACCTCTTGGAGTTTCTACCACTTCCCAGTAGCACCTCACTGTAACGATCAAGCTTTCGCTGATGTACCCTTAGGGGTCATTTAAGATCCAAACCAAATTAAGTTCAGCCGACGCAACCTAGTAACTCAACAAGACCTCCCTCAAAATAAAAGATAAAAGTGAGCGGGGGAATAGCTCAGTGTGAAACCTCTGGGCTTGATTCCCAGTCCCTCAAAACTAATCCAAACTGAAACAATAAATCATGTAGTTTAAGTGGATATTATAATAATTTTTTATTAATTTAGAGTAACAGTATCAAATTGGATTAACTAACCTTTCAAAAAGTATAGTAAGTGCTTTGATTTGGCTCTCAAATATATATATATATATATATATATATATATATGCTTAATTTGTGATTGAGATTGGTAGGGTGAGGTAGGGTGTTTAGGTTGTAGTTTGAAATCGTAGGAGTGGGGAGATTGGATGGAAGAATAAATGAACAAGATTGCTTATTAATTGATAAATTTTGATGGAAAATGATGGAAACATAGGGTTTGTTCTATTATTCTTTTCCATTTGCCAAATGTTTAAAACCTTCTGTAACAAAGAAAGTTTAAAAAATAAAAGTGATAGGGAAAAAGCTAAGATTTGATTTTTAAAAAACAGTGTTTGGCTCAGGTGCTTTCAGAAACATTTCAAATTTAAAAAGTTTATACAATTCTTGGGTGCTATTATTTTGGAAAACACATGTGTGTGTTTGGTTATATATGTATATATGCATATAAGATAAAATATATACATACTTGTATAATACGTATGTATTTTATATGTGCATGTCTATTTACACATGTGTGTACATATTTTACATATGTACACATGTATACATGTGTGTATATGTGTGCATGTGCTCTTACAAATGTATCATGAATTTAAGAGCCTGTATTTTCACATTTTTTTGATCCCACCTGAGGAGCTTGATCTCTCTGTGCTATGGTTTTGATGTAAAGATTCCCTAAAAGTTTGTGTGCTCCTGCCTTAGTCGCCAGCCCCTGTGATAGTGTCGAGGTGGTGGAACCCGCTGAAAGGTGGTTAGGTCCTGGAGCTCCACTCTCGTGAGTGGAGTGATGCCGGCCTTAAGGGACGCGCTGTGCCCAAAAGAATGAGCTGCTATGAAAAGAAACGAGCCTTGCTGCTCTCTGGCCTCTTTATTCCTCTTTCATCGTGTGCCCACTTCAACGGGCAATAGTTTCCCTTTCTACTTCTCCACCCTGGTGCGATACAGCCAAGTGGTGCCTCAACAGGATGCCTGCACCGTGCTCCTTAGGCCTTCCAGCCACCCACTGTGAGCTTTATTTAACAAAGCACTCAGCCTCTGATATTTCGTTACAGCAACAGAAAGTAGACTGTGGTGTTGGATCTGCCTCCCAAGACATTCTCTCTCCTCTGGCAGCATATAAAGATGAGGTCTACAAGGCCCCAGGCCTATTGCTGACCAAATGGTGAGAAATATAAGAAGGAGAGTGACTTTGCGTTGGTCGATTTTAGGTTCTGTACCTGTAGAACAGCCATTACTTGTGCTGGACGTGTCTTTCCACTGAAAGATTGTTGTATCTCTAGAGCACGTTATTTCTTTTTTGTTTTTTATTGTTTGTTATGGTCTCTGGGTTTTCTGTTTTGTTTTTCACAGTTTCACTCTGTAGTCAGGGCTGGTTCTGAGCTCATCATGTAGCTCAGACTGGCCTTAAATTCACAGCAATGCTCCTGCCTCAACCTTCTGAGTGCTAGAATTACAGGCATGCACCCCACATCCAGCTTATGTGGTGCTAGGGAATCGAACTTGGATACTTAGCGTTTGCGAGGCAAGCACCCTTAACAGCTGAATTATTGCTCCAGTGAGCAGGCTATTTCTGCCAGGTTCTACTTCTCGGTTCCTAGAACCTAATTCAGCAATTGCTTTTGTCCCTTTGGATGTAGAGGCTGTCCTGGCTAGGTTAATGGTATCCCAAGATTTCTGCACAATTTTTGGTGGAGGTTGTACTTATACCTGTACAAACTGTTTTGTGAGCCAGGTATTTCCTATTAACCCCTAACTTACATTCTCTTAATCAAACAATAAATGGCACATATTTATTATGAATACAGATGAGGAGTTTATTGTTCTTCTTATCTATCTATAGACAAATATTTACGATGCCACAGTTACATCCTAATCAAATTATCCTAAGCTGTACTTAACATATGTAAGCAGAAGAGAAAGGAGATATGTGGAATTAGGAGTAGGAGTATCAGCCAAACACAGCTCCACAAGCCAGCTCTTTATGCCAGTGGGCATACAGGTTGCTAAGAGTACAGCCCTTTCTCTGGAAGGTGCAAATACTGCGACCAGCACAGTTCTTGTCACTGTCCTTACATTACAAACTAGACACAGAGCTGTATCATTAGAATAGCACGAGATACTTTGCTTTACAATTTTTACAATTGCCTGATTATCTGTATGTGTGACCTCCTCGATTAGACAGAGCAATTCAAGAAAAAGAGATCTTTAAAAAAATATATTCTCAAATCTAGCATAGAGGCTGGCATATAACAGACACGCCATTAATTCATTCATTCATTCATTCATTCATTCATGCTTGAGAGAATGCATGCTAAGGGTCAATGTGTCCCATTGTAGGGGCTCTAAGCAGCATCTTCTCACCCTCTCATCACCACCTGGCATAGAAAGTAGCACCAAATCCAAATCTGACCTTCGTGCCACAGAAAAAGTGTCTCTCTCATCAGAATCACTCCCTTCTGCCTGTCTGCAGCTGCCATAAGGTTCTGAGGCAGAGACACACCTTCATTTGTTAAAGAGAAGGAGGGGGGAGCAGATGGTAAATTAAGGTACTAAAGCTCATTAATTCCTAATGGAGGCTTCCTCCTGGATGTAATTAGAACAAAAAGGAGGAAGAGCCAAAGGAGGAGTGTTTGGGAAATAAAATAGGCAGCTGGAAGAGGTTTATGAAAGGTATAAACCCTCAGGGAGCTTTCCATTAGAGAGGATAATAATTTCCACACTTCACAATTATGGTTCTTTAGAACCAGCAAAACACTTCTGCACACGTTATTCCAATGGAGTCTCAGAGATGATTGTGATATATGGCGGAGAGTTGTTATGTTGCCAAAGAAGATAACAAACGAAGAAGACGACCTTCAGGCAGATTCCGAAGGTCAGGGGCCAGTCCCCCTAGCTCTCCTATCGCACGTACACTCTCCTTTCTGCTACTCCCATTACCAACCACTTACGGGCCTCTCCATTGCCTTCCGTTCATGACTGGTGAGCAGCACAAAGAGGTGCTTTTAGGCCTAGGTTTTTGTTTTCTTCTCATGTCCCCATGGAAAAAAGTGTGATCTGAAAAAGTATTTCAAACCAGGAGAGAAAGGAACTCTTGCCAGAGACCAATGTCATGTTAGCTCTTCCTAGGGTTCCTAAGCAAAACAAGTGTATTCACATGCATAATTTCACAGCAAGTGAGAATTTAAGGACTATGCTTTGATCTTCTAAGAAGGGCAGAGTACAGTACAAGTCTAAGACATTAACATTAAACGTGGAGATTTCATTATTAAAGTCTCGCTAGGTAGTTTGGACATCCTTATGCAGTGTCAGTCCATCAAAAAAATCTTTCAGTTGAATAATAACTTCTTCTGTTAAAGTTAACACGTCATCTGATGTCTTTTTAGCTCCCTCTAAGGTCCATAGCTAACCTAATTCCCAAGTGAATGGAGAAAAAGGTAGGAGAATCTTCTGTTTGACTAGCCTCGTTTGCTTGTAGTCGTCGACTTCTCAATATCCCTGCTTCCCCTCTCCCCGGCAGCATTCAGCCAACGTTTTCATTGGACTGATGCCCAGATGTGCTCCATTAATGCTATCACTGTTGAAGCACTTTAGACATTAACACCCATGCATCCATTTCTAGAAATATTGTCATGTGTGTTACACATTATTCTAAAGTAACTTCATAAATTGTACTTTCAAAGTGAATCAGAGAAGCCTGGATGCCTTTTGCTCCTTTAGTCATCTTCGTTTCACCAGACACATTGCCTTTTATTTACATATGCAATGCATTAATAGATTGGTTTTAGCGAATTGGGTCCTTTGGTTTCATTAGCATCATTTCAGGGTGTTTTAGCCAGGCTTTGATCTTTAAATCTTATTGGATGTGTTTCTAATTTGTATGTTTCATTGGTTAAAGCCTGTCTTCTAATTGAGGCTTCTTGAGATGTACTGTGGTTCTGACAGAGACTTTTAGGCTGTGGCTTATTTCTGGTATAGTCAAACAAGAACAACCAACTTTAAAGGTAACATGAAACATGTCAATTTTTAGGTATTTTGTGCAGAAATAGAATGCAGTTAATTATTAAATTAGTTATGTTGGCTTTTTAAAAATGCAGTTATCAGTACCTCAGCATGGTAATAGAATTCTTTCTCAAAATACTATTTCATTTCAAACCACTATATACATTTATGTGTTCTACCCAAAATTCTCTGTGGTATCTTTTAATGAATGTACTTGTTTCAGAGGAGAAGCTTGAATGAATAAATTATTACTTGTGGAAAAGAAAGAAGTACTTTGATTTACTACAAGATTTTCAAAGGAAAAAGAGAACCATAGTGTTTTAAGATATACTGGTTCTGAAGATGGTGTGGGATGCACAAAATTAATACTATCTGTGTAATCTCTCTCTCTCCCTCCCTCTCTCTCTCTCTCTCTCTCTCTCTCTCTCTCTCTCTCTCTCTCTCTCCTCTGTAATTTCTCTCCTTTACCTGCAAACAGAATGCAACATTATCATTCAGAGACCCATTCAGTATGGTACAGGAAGTTACTCCTGTGTCCAGGAAGAGGAGGGTGAGGGTGTCATTATCATCTGCACACACAGGTAACAGGTGGCTTGTGATGAACTAGCATAAGAAACAATACAGATTAGCAGTAGGAAATTTTGTAATAAGGCATCGATATAGAGTGAAGATTAATCATGAATACAAATGCTCTTCTAGTTGGCAAATGTTGTTAAGTGTCAAAATGAGGAAAGCCCTGAACTCAGATAAGGAGCTTTTCGTGAGTGTTCTAAACACTTTGAACCTCATGATGTGCTTGGTCATCCCTCTTCTCCTCAAGGTCACAATGACACAGTGATGGAGGCCTGAGAGCAAAGGTTTTCGGAGAAAAGGAATTTCCATTTCCTAGGCTAACCCTATTTCTTCTACCCAATTTATTTTTAAGGTCACATTTATCACACTGAAAATTCAGCCCAAGTCTGCCTAGTCTTTCTTTTAGTAACAATAAATTCACTCATTCAAGAATTATTTGTTGAGCACCGCTTATATGTCTGGCGCTGCTTTAAGAGCCAGGATTTAGCAGAGAACAAGACATTTAAAAAATTCTTTCCTCTTACAGTCTTTCTTATTCCAGAAATAAACTGTTCAATTTTCAGTAACATCCTTATTTCATGTAAGGAATTGTGTCAGCTTCTCTGATCAAAGCTACTTTTGTTTGAATTTAATTCCTTTAACAAAAAAAAATTCAGCTACATAAAAATAAGTACAGGCATATTCTCACAATCTGACAGCAGTTTTGGCTGGTTCTATTTTTTTTCTCATGTTCCCTGGAAGTACCAGCAAGAATAGGGACCATCATCCTACAGACCACACATGGCTTGCAAAATCATTTGGTTCAGCCTGGCCAAGACAACCATAATATTTGGGTTGAGTAAATCATGTAATAATTAAATGTTTTACTTGATATAACACGTTATTCTTTAAGTTGATAACTTTGTATGGCCCACAAGTAATGAAATAAAACTCAAAGGTCCCTTGGCAAAAAGAAAGGTTCCCTACCCCTGTTAGAGTAAAAACTAGTTTTTCTGGTAAGGCACCCCATTCGACAAGCTCTCTGACTCGGAGGGTCAGACGTGGGATGCTCATACTGCTGAGTCAGCCCTGGGGAAATAGAGTACCATTGTATCATGTTTCCTAGTAAGGAAGCACAGAGAAATCATACAGTAATGGCCACACCTGCTCCTTTCTTAACATATATATGTACATAGTTTTATTGAATACTTAAATCAAAATCCTATGAGATAGGATGTCAGTTCATTTTAAGGATATGAAAAAGTTATTTATTTACTATATGTTTGTGGTACATAATAATTACATTCACTTAGAGGAATTGGCTACATGTATATTGCATATTAATCATTATAATTTTGGGGTAAGTGAAACTGCTTACACCATAAGCCAGGAAACAGAGAGAGGAAAGGGCCAGGGTCCCACAGTCCCCTTGAAGAACACACTCCTAAAAACCTAACACTTCCCACTAGGGCTCAGCTCTGGAAATTGCACCTCCTCTCAGCTGCGCCACCCTGTTTACACCCTAACACAGAAACTTTTGAGGGACTTTCAAGATTGGCACTTACACTGGGATTCACACAAGAGTCCATCTGATTCTAGCTGTCATTCCCTTGTGAGAAACATGTTTAATTATGTAATGCAGCCATACAAAAGAATTATGAAACATGGTCATCATGATTGTATGTCCCAGAGAACAGCATCGCCCAAGTCGAAGAGTAGGATACCAGTTCTGAATACTAACCATGTATGTCTGCTTCCTTCTCTGTATCTTTTCTATTGTTTAAAAAAATCACCTTCCTCTTCAAATTCATACTTCTACAAAAGGGAGACCTTCTCCTTCATGTCTCTATTGATTAAAATTTAAAAGAAAGGAATGTTCAGATACTCTGTGCAGATACCAATTACATGCCTTGAAGAAGTAACTTCAAGGATGCCCATTCTGAAAACAGAAATATCAAGAAAGGAGGAAGATCACTTCAGTTTGTTCTGGGAAGAACAAAGACTCTCAGTTCTGAGAATAAAGAACAAGATTTTGTCAGGACATTTGCTTCTAATTAACTGCGAACAAAATGGTTTCACAATGCAACTATCTAAAACTAGATTATAGTAAGCTAGACAAGCCCCCCCCCCAAAAAAAAACCTGTGAAGATACTGTTGTTATTGCACAAAGTCTTGATTCATGAGAGTTATTTTCTTTCATTTTCTTTTCCTTATTAAACAGAATTTTATGGCTTCTCCCCATAACTTTGGTAAAAGGACAAGTTAATTTGATGCTTTTTAAATATAACAAAGCCCATTCTTTGTAAAAACATAAACCCCTGGATTATAGTTCCAAAATTTCTCTTTTCCCATGCCTACAATGTTACCTCTGTATGTTACTTGCTCAATAGAAGAAAACAACACACAAAGCAACTAGTGGCAGCAACTGGAAGAGACCCTAAGATAAGGAACAAAATAAAAGTACTATTTAATCCCAGAATAATAGAATATTATGCTCTAAATTGCTCATTTGGTACTTAGCACTGATCCCTGAGTAATAGTAGTTATCTCTTCAAGTTAACTAAATAAAAACTTTCTGAACATTTCCCATGTGGAAAACACATTTACTAGACATTAGGGACAACGAGGTAAATACGTGATCCTATCTTTGCCTTGTACTCTATTACAGAAGAAAGATTGTTGAGGTTTAAATCTAAAATGCCCCCAAAGTCTCATATGTTTAGCAGGTAATTAGATCATGATGGCACTGTATCATAGGTGGATTAATTCATCAGTAAATTCATATTCTCTTACGAGGTGGGGCCTGGTTCAAGGGGTGGGTTCCCGGGCATTACCTGGAGAGATATGCTCTTGCCTCATGCCACCCCTTCTCTATCTCTGCTTTGGGGCCTCAATGGGAAGAGCAGCTGTCCTTTGCCAGGCACCTTCTGCCTTGGATTCAGCCAACCACAATGGACAGACATCTCTGAAACCGAGCTAACACAAACCTCTACTTCCTAAGTGGTGAGTTTCAGGCATTGTGGTCCAATAAAAAGAAAGAGACTAAGACAGAAATGCATGAAAATAAACCTGACCCAAAGCAGTAAATTCGGAATGGAAGATAAAAATAGAATGTTTTGAAGAATAATGCTACCCTACACAATTGTCTCTTTTCCACTTCCCACTGAATTGTAAACTCTCAGAAATCAAAACAACTTGTATTTTCCTGGATCTTTGCACATAACATGTGCTGTAGTCACTAGCTTCTTTTTTTTTTTTAGAAAAAAAAAAAGGTTGAGAAAATGCTGGCTTGTATACTTACATAAGTATTCTGATATGAGCACCAGGCGCAGTTGTTATCAAGTTTGCCTAAAAAAGGCCTTAAGAATTGCTCTAAGTCTGGGCTCTAGATATTTTTTTTCTTACTGAAATTTTACTCCTCAAAGACCCTCTTATGGTGAGATGAAAGATAGGCCCAGAAATATTATATCTGGATAGCAACACAAGAAAAAGAGATTCTAGTCCCAACACTTTTAGCAAAAAGTCATAGAAATTCTTTTTAATTTCTTTTATTCGTTTTTTTTTTTTTTTGGTTATGTCCCTTGCCATATGAGATACTGTGGAGCCGGAAGACTGGAGCACACGTGTTGGCTGGTCTACATCACATTGCCAGAGTAGGTGGGAGAATCCCAAATCATATGTCTGTGAGTTGCAGCTGGGAGATTCCCAGCCAGAAGAACAATGAAGTGCATTTACCACAGGGAAGGGAAGTGAAATGTTTCACAGGCAAAACAAATACTACATTCCAGCATAAAAAGTGCACAGGAAATATTTATTAAATGCTGTATTGATTAGTCAGTGTAGGGTAAGTAAAAGGAAGACATATAAATATGTATGAAGAGAAACATAGCCCAGAGGAATTGAGAGGGGAAACCACAGTGATGGGCAACATCGGGCAACATCTTGCAAGTTCTCCTAGAAATAAGTTGAGAGGAAGAAGCTCTCTAAATTGTTCATACCATTTGAGTCTGTGACCAGCTAACGATTCTGAAGTCTCACTTTAGTAAGGGCTGCCTGCATTCCTTGACACAGTGATGGCGCTGTATGCATCAAAACACGGATGTGGTTAACTGTCAGTGATCACCAGAAAACAGAGGGAAATTAAATAAAATAAAACAGAAATACCGGATAACACATTAACTAATAACATATTGATCAGATATTCTTACACTACGTTAAAAAATGCTCGTAGGATCCATACAGTAAAGGTAATTAGTATCTGAACTATGCAGCAATCTGAATCGGCAACAATATGTATGTTCTTCAAAAGGAAACAAACCAATCGTATGAGAATGATGTCTATGAAAGCATTCTTAAAACTTTGACAATATGTTACCTTTTTAAGTAAATTCTGAGATGAAGACAAAAATAGCATGTTTTGAAAAACAATGTTAACCTGACACGACTGTCTCTTTTGTACTTCCCGCTGACTTGTAAATACCCAGAAATCAAAACTTACATTTTCCAGGATAACTACATATAACATGTGTTGTGGTCACTAGCTCTGTAGTCTCTAAGGTTAACAAACCTTTAAAAATGTGCCAATACATTTGTTTCTTGCATGACTTAATTTCCACTATTAAATTACTTAAACCAGGTTTAAGCAAATTATTAAATGCCTTGAGTCTGTACTTCAATCAACCAGTGGGCTAACGCAAGTTTCAAGTAATCCTCCCGCCCAGCCCTGTGACTCCGGGATGAACGGCAGCCTTTGTCCCAGACAACCGTCTGCCAGCGTCCACCCTGACTTTCTCACAGCTCGTGAGAACTGCCAACCTTCTGTCTTCTGGCAGAAGTCTGTTTGCAGATGGATATGAACCCAGTTTGCCCTGGTCACATTATTAAATAAGTTGGACATTCCCAGGTAATGCTAGTTCCAAAAAATTGTACTTGGATAACTTCTGTGTCAATTTCTGTCCAAATTCTTGCAAGTAAGAGGAAAATGCCATACTAAATAGAAAATTTGGTGTAGACCAATAATAATTAGCTATTAGAGCTGGGACCCAAGCAGAAAAAACACTCTTTGTCATGAGGACGTTTCCAGGATCTAACTATTTCCAAGTAGGATGAATAATAAGATTGAAATATATCTAGTCACAAACAAATACAAAAAGACCGGATAGCAACAGTTTCTATAGAGCGTGTACTTGACATTTCCATTCTAGATGTGCAGATTAAAAGATTATCTATCAATGTAAATCAATTCAAAGGTTAAATTTGACTTTCTCCTCCCTCTAGAAATGATTTGCTGGTATCTGCTGGCCTTTCTATTTATCGTGATTGTTATTTCACCCTGTATTTGTGATACTTCTTATGGGACACTTCCAAAACATATTCCATTTTCACTCAAGTTTATTGTAGGTGTAAATTACAGCCAATAAAATTCACCCCTCCTTCTTATTCTTTTTTATTTCCTTCTTTCTTTGTTTCTTACTTATTATTTTCCTGTGGTACAGGGAATCAAGCACAGGGTCTTTACCATTTCCTCGGCTCATTTATTTTTTTATTTTGGATTTTGAAACAGGTCTCACTAAGTCACTAAATTCCCCATGCTAGGTTGGAACTTATAATCCTCCTTCCTGAGCCTTATTAGTGTTCTGGAATTAAATTTGCGTAGCACCACAACTGGATTTACCCTTCCTACTGCATAGTTCTAGGAATCTGGACAAATATAATCACATGATTATCCCCATAACAAAGACTGAAGCCAGTTTTATCCTGAAAATCATTCCATACCCCCTTTAAGTCAACTAGATAGTTTTCTATGCCCGACGTTTTGCTTTTTCCCAGAAAGTCATATCAATGTAATCGAAGTAACTGAGACATTTTGAGTCTGGTTCAGAACATCTGAGATTTATCTGTGTCCTTGTGTGTACCAATCATTCAAGAAGTACAAATTGGGATGTTTTCCTCTAGAGGCCCTTATTTTCTAAAATAAAAGTCTGTGTGTGAAACTTAGATCTCTGACCATTTAAAAACCTGTCTAAGGTTAGGAAGGACAGGATGGAAGTTATGGCTACATTTTATCCTTGCCTTCCAGGGAGACAATAAACACTCTCAGCGCTAATCATGGTCTGTAGTTACCCCAGACACTAACTCCAGCTCCCAAAACCCAAACGGATGTTAGTTAAATGATTGGGCACTAAAATTAATTGGGCATGCCAGGCAAAGCTTAGTGCAGTTTTCATGCATTTTCTTCATTTCAATATTAGTGGCATAGACATTTATGACTTAAGAGCATAACACATTATCCATCTGATCCACACTTGTAAAATAGAATTACCATAGAGGCAAAGGAGTCAAGAACATACACCTCTTAACAGGATTGGGAGATAGTGAGAGATACTCTGTTTCCCAGACTTTTGTCATGCAAATATCATCTTAATGACTTGGACTCTACCCACATATTATCCTGATTATTGATTTAACAACTTTTATTATATAGTTTATAATTTACTAAAGTAAATTTCCTTTCTAAAAGAACTTTTATCTATTGTTAATAAAAAACCTTGAGACAAATAAAAGATAACTTTGATAAATGTCTCACAATTTTAGAATTCTAACTCTAGGAGCTACTATATCACCCCAAAACTCAGTTCTAACAATGGGTTAGATACACACGTTGTCTTAGTTACTTTTTCGTTGCTGAGACTCAATACCCAACACCCACAAACTTAGGAAAGGAAAGGTTTATTTTAGCTCACAGTCTCGAAGGTCACAGTCCATTCAGGGGTGGCCGGCAACAACCGAAGTACGTGTCAGAGAGAGAAGTGGAGGCAGCTTCCCCGGACAAACAGGAAGGCAAGCTGAGGCTAGCTGAGACTAGTCCCAGTCCTCCAGGAAGGCAGGTGCAGCTTATGTATCCTTTCAGGTCTCCGCCCAGTAATTAGTCCCTCCTGCATCCAGGTGTAGCCACTACACACCATTAATCTTAACTCACACACCTTTAGTCTTAACTGTAATCCACCCCTCCAGACTAGACCCCAAACCACCAACATCACGTGGTTCCATAGACAATCCATAACATCAAAATACATGAGACTTTTGGGGGACACTCCAGATCCTAACCACAACACATGTAAATTCACTTTTAGAAACCTTTCACTTGCAGTAGAGATACCTTTAGCTGAGGAAGGCTGGGGCCTGTATGCCTCTGCAACATAGTCTCTCCTTAGCTTACAGTTGGAAGATAGTCTGTACTTCCTTATCTTAGCCTAAAAGTGAAAATTAAAAAAATCTTGGTCCCAAAAATTTAAGGAATTTGTCTTCCAAAGGATATAAACATATATTCACGCTACTGTAGAATAATCTTCCTTTGCATTTTAGGGTATTACAGGATTCTGTGGGCAAGCATTCTATTTTGTAAGGAAATATGTCACTAAAATGTCTTCTGACTCACGGTCACTATGTCCTTTGACAAGATGATGTTAATCATCTCATCTGTTTGAAAGGAACTAAAATACCTGATTCCTGTTTAATAAATCTATCAAGAGGATTAATGAAAGAAAACCTCTATAATACTCCTGTCTCTCTCCAAAAACCCAGCAGTAAAACAGCAGGTGCCTCTTGTGAACATACATTTGTCTTCTTCCCATAAATTCATCCTGAAGGACACCCGGCTTCCAGCTTATATTTAATTGGCTGATTACGTTGTCACTCTTGAGCTTCTTGCCAAATAACAGGGAAGAGTTTTCTTGGAAACCATAGTTTCCAAACTTTCTCCAGCTATGCAGTTTAATTACATCTAGCAAAATGACAACAGAGCTCATAATTAGCCTGGAGATTAATTACTGCTAAGTCAGTCCAAACACCACAGCTACCAAATTTAACACAGGTGCTTAGGCAAAGAGAAAAGAGTTTTCTCGATCAGAAGGTGGACATAGAAGATGTGTTTTATAACTCTCTTCCCATGAACTTAAACATACAATCTGTACAAATATCCATGTGCCTTTATAGCCTGGATGTCCCTAGGAATTAAAAAAGGGCTATAAACATTCAATAAAAGTGGTACCATATGTACTGAATTATACAGTGACTGAAGCAAGTCTTTCTACACAAATTTATGAAATGAAAGCTCCTTTTTCTCCCTCTCATTTTATTCAGTAATCTAAAAGTCCTTCAAACATTCTAATTTGTCTGCTACTGCGAGTAAAAGAAAGTTAGGAAGTTATGGCTCAGTTGGTGCGCTAGTCAGCTTTCTGTCACTGTGAGAAAACACCTGATATAATCAACTTATAAGGAGGAAAGACACATCTTTGCTCACAATTTCAGACGTTCAGTCTACAGTCACTTGGTTTCATCAATGGAGTCACAGTAAAGCAGAAAATCATGACAGCAAAGGGCACAGGCTGAAGTGAAGCTGTCCATTTCTTAGTGGCCAGGAAGCAAAGAGAGAGGAGGAATGAGAGGCTGGCTTCCCAATATCCCCCTCAAGGACCACTCCCAACAACCTAACTTTCTTTCACTAGACTCTTCCTCCTAAAGATTTCAACACCTCCCTATAGCTGCACATGCTGGTGACCAAGCCCTTCGTCTATGGTACTTGGGGGAACATTTGAGGTCAAACCATAGCAATTACTTAAAGCTTCTGTCACTTGAGGTGAGTAAATTCTAGAGATCTGCTGTTCAACATACCACCACTAGTTAACAACAATACATTGTGTATTTAAAAACTTTGGAAAACGTTAAGGATAATATTAAATGTTCTTATCACAAAACATAAAATAAAAAAAGACAAGAAATTTTCTGGAGATGTTGCTTATATCTGTCACTTTGATAGTGTTGCTAGTACTGATGGTTTCACTGGTGAGTGTCTATGTTAACTCTTCAAATTGAACAAAAACAAGCATAGGCCTATATAAATTTTACCTCAATAAAGTTGTCTTTTTAAAAAGATAGAAAAAAATCAAAAAAGGTATTATGCTTCATGTTCATCCTGCAACCCCTAAAAACATCCTAAATCCCTAGAGTCAGCCACCATTTCCCAGACAGAATGATGAAGCACTGTTAGGGCACAGGCCAAAACCCATGCACACCCACCCAGAGCACTCCGTTGCCTTCCTGTGAGTTACTGGAAGGGGAAAGGTTAGTCAGCTAGATAAGGAGCAGAGGTGATCCCTTTCATCAAAGTTGTTTCTTATTCTTTACCTACAAATCACCGTATGCATCTTTAAATACATTGTACTGAGGATCTAATAAGCACAAATTATGTTCCTAAGAGGATTTGAACATGCAGTCAGAGTTGAGAGCATCAGAGAGAGACTGGCCAGATTACATAATTACGTAAGACCCAGGGAAACAGAACCAGAGAGAGAAGGAGCAGGGGATAGTGAGTCCAGAATATTGGAAACAGAAAGAATGAAAAGATATAAATCAAAATTGCAAAAGCTTATATCCATATGAAGCTGATCAGGATTATGCTGAAGAAGCATTTTAATGGGTTTATAAGGCACATGTGTTTATGGGCTTGTTTTCTGTTTGCTCGTCTGTGCATTTAGAGAAAAGAGTGTTCCTTTGCTTGCTTGTTTTTAATAATCCCAATAGTGACTGAAAAGAATAAATTATGTTCATACAACCCAGAGGGAAACCTGTGGAAAGAAAGAAGAAAATGAAATCCAGAAAGGGCTTGTGGAAAGATTTAAATAAATGAAACTTATGCAAATGTGTAGGGCTAAGGCTTCCATCCCAGCCTACACCAGGATGTGCAGGAGCTGCTGCAAAGCCATTTGCTTGCACAAAACTGGAGGAGAGAAGACATGGCTGCCAGGAGAGGAATGTTGTCGGAGCGACTCCAGAGCCAGTGCTTCAGTGCCGCGGCGCAGCCAGCAGCCCTGCCATCTGGCCAGGCTGCCTTCATGATGCTGGGCCAAGCAGAAAGCAGGCCCCCTCCTACCAAGAGGAAAAGAGGGATAGGTAACATTCTAGAACATGGTTCTGGTGTGACCGTTGGCGAGATTATGTCAGCTTGAGGCAATTAGGAACCACGTCTGGATTAGGCAGTAAGGAGCCAGGCTGGATTAGAGTGTGAGTGACCAGCAAATGAGGGAAAAACACCCACCTGGATGTGAGAGGCCCAGCTGGAACTCAAACTGTATAAAAGGAAGGAGGGGATATTGTTACAGCTTTTTCCTCTGGGGAGAGACTGGACTTGATGGGACTTGGCTTCCTGTTTGTGATGTCATGAGGAGCTGCCTTCCCCTCTGGCTCTGCCATGTACTTCCATTGCTGCTGGCCACCTCTGGATGTACTGTGACCTTCTGAAACTGTGAACAAAAATAAACCTTTCCTCCCCGAAATTTGTGGGGGTTGGGTATTGAGTCACAGCAATGATAAAGTAACTAAGACATCTGTTGACATGGGTGCAGAGGTGCGAGGCCCCAGAAACAAAGGCAATGGGACAGGACTGTGCAGAGATGCACATGGCCTTATACGTGTAAGGGCTCAACCTGGTAGGAAGTGATGCTCAGAGAGGGGAGGATGCATCGCCTTCTCCTCATGCTCGGTACCCCAGCTTTGGAGGAGGCACTGCTGAGGTCTGTTCCATATAACTGTGACGGGAAATGTGAAGACATGAGCTCAAGACTCAATTCTACATCTTCCTTACTGGCTGGTTACTGGCCAACCATTTTACGTCTGTGAGCCCATTTCCTCATTTGGAAGTGGACGTAACGTAGAAGTTAGGGATCACCTCATCTAACCATATCATTTTAGAGGTAAAGACATTGAGAACTAAGACCCTAAAGTGAATCCCTCACTTCACCCAGCTGGCTGATGGCTAGACAGAATTAATGGCTACATTTCCCTGCCAGACACCAGTTTTCTTCCTCAGTTTTTTTGTCTGTGTTGCAGTATTTATCTCCATAGTTTCTAAGAGTAGATCTTATGACAGTAAGAGCTATGGTTCAAGATCGTGGACTGACTACATCCCACTGCAAGCCCACTGGACTCAAGGGAGAGTTTTAAAACAGTGATGAAGAAGATGAAACGGGGAGGGGGAGGGACACCAACAAGAAACCAGACATTTGAAAGAAATCCTAGAGGGGACAAAGCACACTGGATTGGATTGGCAGAGAAAACTTTTCAAAATTGAAAAATAAAAATAATGGCTTGTTTATAAATGTAATGAATATGTATTATTGATAATTGTAATCTATTAATTAGGATAGATAAATATAGAATTATACTTTAATATTAAGCCAAATATGTATATATATGTGTGTATATAGCTATATATATATATATATATATATATATATATATATATCCCTTCCTATTTTCACATATATATATATATGCATCCTTTGGAATAGTAATAGAGGTGACCTTTATATACTGTCATAGAAAGATGTTAATAATGTAATGTTAAATGAAAAAGTATCAAAACTATGTGAATAATGCAAATTTGTCTTACATGTACACAAAGTACATGTTTATATATTTAAAATGCAAGCACTTACTCTATGCCATTAAAATTACTACCCCAGTATTAGCACCATTTACTGCACAAGGAAACTGAGGCACAGAGAATCAAAGTAGTTTGCCCCACTCACAAAGCTACAATGAGTAAGAAAAGGGTCCACCTGAGGCTACCTGAGGCCACCCGAGGCCTCCTGGCTTGGAATATATTCTCATATGACTCTCCACCCATCTCCAGGGATGCTGGAGTGAGACTTCCCATTTTTATTTCCTATTTCCTCATTTATAAACAATCTTTAGTTAAATTTTTTGTCTTCTTTTTAAAAGATATGCCATGAAATTGGCTTTTTGGGTACGTACAGTTTAGGAGTTGTAACATCTTGCACCCCAAAAAATTCCTTCCTGTCCTCACTTTAAAGTCACATGGTCCAGCCCCAAGCTCTTAGCAGATATGACAGTTGTGACTTCTCAGGAATGACATCAGCCCCTGGTCTTTGAGAATGACTTATTCCAACTCCGCACGGCACCGTCAGCATTAACCCCTGCAGTTGTGTGTGTCAGTACTCGGCCTCTCTGTCACTGCGCAGTCTTCTATCCTATGGATTCACCTTTGTCCATTCGCCCGCAGATGAACACTTGGTCTATTTCTCACTTAAAATTTTTCATGAAGGCAGCTCCTATAAATATCTGTGTACAATTTTTTGTAGGAACACAAATTTTCATTTCTTTTGAGAAAATACTCTGAGTGTGCTTTCTGGGTGCGATGATACTTAAGTGTATGATTAACATTACACGAAACTACCAAGGTCTAGCTGTTCTATATGCCATAGTCTCTTGGTATATTTGGCATATTTTCCATTGGGTCCATTCTCATAGGTGTGTAGTAGTGTGGTTTGGAAATGGAGTGCTCCCCGAAAGTCTCAGGTATCTGGATGTTACGGGTTATCTATGGACTCATGGGCATTAGGAAATGGTGGGAGCAAATCTAGAGGGGTGGACATGGACATGAGCATGTGGTAGATTACAGGTGTGTGGTGGAAGACCGGCCTGTGGCAGATTATGATTATAGGCATGTGGCGGGATTACAGTAATCCCTGCTGAATCAGGACTTCTACAGAGACTTGGCCACGTGCCCTTCTTGCCAAAGCTGGGCCACATGGGCCAAACAGCTATAAATATAATACACTTCTCCCAGAGACCCCTTTCTCTTGATTTTGGCGGGTTAGGGGCTTAAACCTGAAAGAAGTATAACACTGAGGCAGGGCCCAGAAAGTGATCACTGGGACAGGACCTGGAAGGATAAATGCTACTTCCTCTCTTCCTTCTGGGACTTGTCTTCCTGTTTGCAATACTGTGAGAAGCTGCCTCCACCTCTGCCTCTGCTGTGTGCTTCCACTCTTGCCAGCTACCTATGAATAGAGGCTGACCTTCTGAAACTGTAAGCCAAAATAAACTTTCCCTCACCTAAAATTTGTGTATTTTGGGTATTCTATTCATGTAGCAAAAAAGTAAATAAGACATGTCACGAGCATATACAGCCTTTAAATCTAAAAAAATAAAGAAGGGTTTAATAGGACTAGAAAGTATAAGTCAAAGAGTTTATCTCTTAAGCTGCTGGTTGGCAGAAATATAAGTAAAAACTAATTTTGAAAATCCTATCCATGCATTTATTGAGCATCTAATATGTGCTTGCTGTGTCTCTTACTTGCATATTTCAAAGACTTAAGGACATGCATATACTTTACAGTTTTTCTTTTCATTTTGTAATCCTTATTTTTATCAATCTATAATGTTCAGTTTGTTTGTGTAATCCAAAACAAAAATGTGAGAACAAAGAATAGATAGCAAAAAAGGTAAAATATTAAACACTAAATAATTAGTATTTATATAAATAATTTATTTGGAAAATAAGTGTCTTCTACAGATATGTAAGTCAAGAAAAATGGAAACCTTCAAGCAGTGTTCTCAGCAACAGAATTTTGCCTGCCAGGCCCAGAGGCCCAGGCCTGCAATCTCAGCACTCTAGGAGGCTGAGACAAGATTGCAAGTTTGACCCCAGCCCAGGCCAATTTGGCAAATTGCTGAGATGGTGTCTCAACAACAACAACAACAACAACAACAAAAAGGTAGAGGATGGGGAAGCCTGGGGAACTTAGCTCTATGTCAAGACCCTGGGCTCGATCCCCAGTACTGAGAGAGAGATAGAGATTGGCCAGTTTGCTTCCCTGAGCCTTTCCTTGTTTTATCACAACCCAAAAGCATTACAACAGGTGGAAGAGTTTATTTCCTACAAGTTCCTTTTGAGTCCTTGACAATGAACAACTAATTAAGAAAATATAGGAGCCAATTGGTTTGCTGGCTGCCAATTGTCTACTTTGAATATTATTTATGGAAGCCAGAAAGAAAAGAGGAAAAAAGAAAGTCAAAGAAGTGAGCCTGGGCCAGAAAGCAGCACCAGAGCTACCCAGGAATTCAATTACAGTAATCCCTGCTGGATCAGGACTTCTATGGAGACTTGGCCACGTGCCCTTCTTGCCAAAGCTGGGCCACATGGGCCAAACAGCTATAAATAGAATACGCTTCTCCCAGAGACCCCTTTCTCTTGAGTTTGTGTGGATTGACAGCCACGTCTTCAGTGACACCCACAACAGATGCACACACACACACACACACACACACACACACACACACACACACACACAAACTTTCTGAAAGAAAATCCATTATCACAAACAGACTGACCGACATGGTCCTAAGCAAAGGAAAATCAGGGAAAGAAAGTATTCCTAGGAATTACATTCACCTACAGTCTTTATATTCAGTAAAAGATCTGCCATGCTGCCTAGTGTGGTCCCACGGAGGTGTGTGTGATCCCAGTTTGCCCAAACCAGGTGAAATTAAACTAATTGGCTAAAATGCTTTTCATAACTCTTTTGTGCAAGTTCCTAATCATAGGAAGCCAGAGGGGAAAAGTTGGTTGGAAATGTGATTTTATATTTTATTCCAGATTTCACAGGTTTCTGGTGATATCTACAGAAGGGAAATGACTTGCTTTAAAACAAAACAACGTCAGAGTAGAATCACAGGAAAGATTTCAGACAGCAGCCTCTAACGTGAGTCAAATTTATTGATTTTATGTATTTGCTGTGCCTCCTCAAAGAGAGCTATTAAAATGCATTGCCTTTGGTGCTTGCCACCATCATTTATGACAAATTGTGTTTTTCAATGACATTCTCTTTGCAGAAAAGCCAGTCATGGAAGGGTGAGAAGTGAGAAGAAACTGGTGAGTAGGAGGAGAAGGAGGAAGAAAAAGCCTCAAAATGCACAGTAGAAACCACTGCAGAATCATTAATGTTGTTTAAAAAAATTAATTCATATTTAAAGAGCTCCAACTGATCCTAAATATTTTGCAATTTTATCATCCCCTATACTCTAGTATATAATGGTTGCATAGTAACATTGCAAATTAATTTCCATTCTTCAATCAGTTTTGAAGGATGAAATTCAGCCACACTACTGTGACAATGAGTGCTTATCCAGGAACTACTAACGTGGATGTGGCCTTAAAAGTGAGTGAGAATAAAAAAGATCCAAATAAATGCATGAGATTTCTGTGAGCAAAGATAAATAATGGGTTTTCTATTTTCAAAGATTTCATTTCTTGGCTATATTAAAATATATTTAAGTTCATTTATGACTACTTAAAACCTATCCAATGTTCATGTTAGAAATCATATGAAAGGTATGGAGCACTTAAAAAGAATAAATTATCCTGATGTAATCTGTCCTTGAGAAGTCCCAGGAGACTACGAATCTTGGTTAAATCCTCTGGTTCAGCTACTTCTCCTCAATACACCTGAAGGTTTATTTTTAGTTTAGAACTTTATAAAAATAATCACACCAAATAATGATTAAGGAAGGCCTAACTACGTGTCACAGAAATAACATACACAAATTCACTTAATTCTCAAATAACCCTGAAAGGTCAAGTGCCACCATTATTCCCACTTTACAGCCAAAGAAACTAGGAGGTTAAGACGCAAATTGTCAAAGTCTCACAGCATATAAAAGTGGAACTGGGGAAATGAGATTATTCTTGTGAATAAATAAAACCCATTATGGATGAATTACACAGAGTTTAATTAAGTAGACATGACAATAGTTTAGGAAATACAGTTCATCACAGTTCACATGTATAGCAGTTGTCTGGTTGTGTTGTTAACTCCACCTACCAGGCTTGTGTTACAGCTATGAGTAAAAGGTGACAAGAAACAAATTTTTATCTTTGAGGGATTGAACTGTCTTCTTGGCTGGGGTTGATGTGTCCTTCCTCATCCAATAGCTCAACTCATGCTCATTGGTGTCACCCTTGTTTGACAACCTTTCTCATAACTGGTGTATCAATTGCAAGAGCATTAACTCCTTTCTACGGTTGTATAAATTTCATCAAGTGAGAGTGCTCTGTGGCCTTAGTGCTAACTTTTTGTGTGAATTCCTGTTGCTCAAGCTGTGCGAGTCTATCTTCACCAGCCCTGAATGTGTACTTCAGCTGGCATGCTGTGTGCAAACGCACGCTGAGAACCTGTGAGGATTCGCTGGCTTTATGGGCCTTCCTGCTTTTAGTACCACTGAGTTAACGGGCTGTCCATAGATCAGAGCTGCTGAACTCCAAATGACTCAACAACAGAGCTCATTAAATTGTAGATTCGAACTCACCCTCTCTGGGGTCTGAGATTCTGCATTTCTAACAAGCTCCCAGAACGTCCTCATTCCTCCTCA
Organism: Ctenodactylus gundi; assembly: GCA_004027205.1. NCBI lineage: Eukaryota > Metazoa > Chordata > Mammalia > Rodentia > Ctenodactylidae > Ctenodactylus > Ctenodactylus gundi. Next base: position 248,791 of record PVKB01002399.1, on the reverse strand, counting down.
AAGACTACAATTGGAGTAGCAGTGGCCTGAAAGATGTGTAATTTCTTCTTTAACCAGTTTATTTTATTCCACTCTCATTTTTCTCACATCCTCCTCCAGTCTCCTGCCCAGCTCCAATACCTGGCTTATAAAATAGTCACACGAAGCTAGTGCTGTCTAACCAAGTCTTTCCCCTATTTCTATAGCCACCAACATGAATGTCTCTAGGTTCTCTTTATGGCCAGATGATCTAGAAATTTTCTCTAGATAGTAATTCAAGGAATCTAAAAGAGTATAAAAATGCCATTATAACAACCCTTAAAAATATTTAATCTATAAATAGATGGGTTGTAAAGCTGCCCTCTGCTCAGATCATATTTATTCTTCTTTAGCAGCTGAAAGTAGAACTCGAAGGAAATGGAAAATAGATGAGAAGAGAGCTTTGCCCAGGAGAGCTTTCATCAGGGAAGTGCCAAAGTAATTACTGCACCTGACAAATTCCTACTCCTTGTTTTAGCCCAGTTTTAATAAAAGAAAGATTCAACTGTGGTTTATATTACCTGGCATTGCTTTTAATTTCATCAAGCTTCAATATGAAGACTTGCCATATTTACACTAAAATGCTTTTTCTTGTGAAGTTCATTCATGAGGGCAGCCTCTGGGGCTTTATGGTCATTTCTTCAATCTTTCATTTCTAATGCACTGGGATTGATATCAGCTCTCCCTGCTCACCTGTGCGCTAGGCAGATTCTCCATCACCTCAGGCACAGGCGGTCATTGGTTGAGAAAGCATCCCCTGATTAAGAACAGAAAGGCCATTTCCAATACTCAGGCATATGCTCAATATTTAACATTCGTGATGGACAAAAGTCAGAAGTCAGAGCCTCCCACCGCCTGGAACACAGTGGATTTTGGCAGTCTTAGCAGTAGCGGGTAGCCTGGACGTTTCAGAAGTTCTGTGGAAATCTGGGACAATGAAATACTATGCATGTCTGAGTTCTCAAAGCCCTTAGATGTACCTTATCATTGTTAAGCATACCACAGGAGTTCAAATCTCAATCATCAAGGCACTATTGTTTTAAGGAACACTTAAAAAATCTTTAAAATATTTTGTATTTCCTAGATAACTCTTTTAGCATTGATGCTATTTAAAAGTTCATTTTGTTGGGTGAGGGTGAAGCTCAGTGATTTGAGTGCTTGCCTGGGCAGCACAAAGCCTGGGTTCGATCCCCTAACACTACATAGTAGCCGTAGTACCAGCACTTGTGAGTCTGAGGCAGGAGGATTGACTGGAACTGGAGGCCAGCCTGGGCTATAGAGTGAGACCTTGTCTAAAAAAAGAAAGAAAGAAAAAGAAAGAAAAGTTCACTTCCTATGATGTTCCTTAAAATTCTGCAGGCAGCAAACTTATTTCCTTTGCATGATTGGAAGAGAGTCTAAAAACTCAACCTAATTTGCAGACAAGGCATTACAAAATCTATATTGCAAAAGTATGACTCAGTAATTGAACTGCATTTTGAATGTTATTTTTATGATGTCTGTGCAGTGGAAGTATTCAAAACCACTTCGGTCCAAAATGCTTGGACATATTGGAACTGTAACTACACTATTTTTAGAGGGATGTTTCAAAGATTATGTTCTACTTCAGTTTTCTAAACTATGAAGCTGGTCAGACTCCAAGACAATGCCTGAGATCTTCACACTCAAAGTACTGGGTTCAAAACATTGTGTATCAAGGAAAGATGTGAGCCCCTCATTGCCCTTCTCCAGAGAGGCCAGAATAAATCTCCCCTTTCTTGGAGCCTGATCAGAGGTGTTTTAGTGAAATATTGGCGAATGAGGTAAGAACCAAACACATCACTCTCAGTAAACCCTCTGTCAGCAGAGAGAGGAGAAGGATGAGATGGTGGGAAAGTGTAGAAATATCAGAACAAATAATTATTAGCAGGGGAAGATAGATAAGGAGTGGCAGAGTTGCTTTAAGGGGACCCATGACTGTCCTTCAGCCAGTTCTTGTCAAAGAACAGTTTTAACATGGCCAAAAAACTCAAGTTAGTATTTAAAGTGTCGTATGAGTGTCCAGAATTGCTTTGGATTACACCTGTTTATATTTATAAATACAGTTTTAAATCAAATGTCAGCAAGCAAAAGTTTCCCCATTCATAGATGTCTTTCAGTAGCACTTCAGTCTCCCTCCATACGCACATTCCAAGTCTCCCCTAATACTTCCTGGGCCTCCTCAGAGATGTCTTGCATGGGTCCCCAAAGCATGTTCTGTTTATTCTTCCACGTTTTCAGCCCCGGAAATGCCAGGTGTCATCCTTGTTACCTGGTGCTGCCACTGTGTTCCCCATGAGAGAGCTTAGGGCTTCCCTAGCTGGTGCTTAGAGTCCCAGGAATCACAGAGTGATTCGTGCACTGAAAATGATGTGTGGTGGTCCTGGATGCCCACTGAGGCATGTTCTGAGAAGAAATTTGGAAAAGCGCTCCCTCTTTCTTTAAGGCACAAACCTAGAGCCGAGAGTAAGCTGAGAAACCGATCCTTCTTGCCATCTTCATTTCTCCACCTGTGCATCCAGGTATTGGGACCCAAAATCCTTCCAGCAGCCACTGGTACTTGATCTTATGGGTTATATATGGAACTATGTGCTGTTAGGAGATGGGAGCCTGGTCTGGAGGGGTGAAATATGGGTGTGTGGTCGATTATAGGCTACAGGCCCGTAGTGGATTAGGGGTTTAAACCTGGTAGAGGCAGAACATACAGGGTGGACCAAGAAGGGGCGGATCACTGGGATGGGACCTGGAAGGATATATGTTACCTCCTCCCTTGCTTCTGGGACTTGGCTTTCTGTTTACAATGTTGTGAGGAGCTGCCTGCACCTCTGCCTCTCCATATGCTTCCATTGTTGTGGTCCACCCACGAATGGATTGTGGCTTTCTAAAACTATGAGCTACAATGAACTCCTCTTCTAACATGTGGATGTCAGGTATTTTGTCACAGCAATAAAAAAGTAACTAAGATGGCCCATAAAGATATCCATCTCCAGACAAAGTAAAAATAAAATGACTGAGTATTGTTGAGCCAGGAACGCGGTAAGGCCTAACAGGGCTGCTTGAGAAACTCAACAAGGAAGACTTAGAAACTTTTTAAAGACGCCTTTTCCTTTCCTTTCTTTTAAAGGAAAATAACTTCTGAGTATTCTTCAAAGCAAAAGATGCATACACTTTTATATTTGAATGGAATGTTGGATATGTACCACACTTAAATTCCTTCCTAGTGCCCTGGACATAAATTCATACCCGTGCAGAATGAAAGCTGAGAGTGGCTCTCTTAAAACACATACTATCTCTGGACAGTGCCTGGACACAGGCTACACCTGGGATAGTGATGTAGTGACATCCCTGACCAGAAGGCTGTGCGTAGGAAGGGGGGAGAGGATGCTGGGAGCAGAGGTGGCAGTTCTCCCCCTGCCCACAACAAGAGCTCAATGATGTGTGGACTTTGCTGCAACAAAAAGACTTACTTATTTTCTTGAAGATATTTAGTGTCTGAGACAAAAATAAATATTTCTTCTGCTCCTAATTATATGTAACCATGAAAAAAAAAAAAAAAACTCTGAGAAACAAGCAGAACCCTCTGGAAAGTGAGTGTCTCCTTCAGAGATATTTTGTGATCTTCATTTGAATGGAATTAAGCGTAAATGGCTCCACTTATTTATTTTTTTTTTTTTGAAACAAGTTCTCATTCTATAGTCCAGGTTGGCCCTGAGTTCACTATACAGTCCAGGCTGGCTTCAAACTCACAGCAATTCTCCTGCTTCAGCCTCCCAAGTGTTGTAATTACAGGCATTTGCCACCACACACAGCTAATTTTTATGTGGTGCTGGGGAATCAAAGCCAGGCCTTTGAAAATGCTAAGCAAGCATTTTAACCACTGAGCTATGCTTTCAATCCACATTTTTTTGCTGTACTGAGAATAAATGAAAATATTATAAAAAGTAAATATAATGTAATACTTCTGAAGAATGAACTCATCACCTGAAGAGTTTAAGGAATAAAAATTATTGGTCTTGTAGCAGCATAAATCATTATTTGGCATTACTATACATCATACGATTCAATGTATACCCATTTTTTGTTATGTCATATAGCCTAAAGTTCTTACTTTGCTGTGGTCGTGTTGACCTTGACCACGCAACACCGCAAAGAACCAACATGCCGTGAGCATGCATAGGAGTTCAGGGCTGAGGCGTCCAGTGGTGGCAACTTGTTTCCATCCACTCTTTTGCATTCCTATCATTTGCCCATGGGAAGGGCAACCTGCATGACTCCTGGTCCGAAGATGGGAAAGTCATGTAGACAACTTAAACCCAGCCCGTGTCACAGCCAGGAACCTGAATCCCGAAGCCTAGCCTCACCCACCCAAAGCGCACCAGGCCAGAGACTTGTGAGCAAGTCTGGGGACGTTTACAGTGCAAAACTGTTCCAGAGATATGTCAGCAAGACATCCCCTGTCCCGGCAGTCATATTTACACACACAGGACCTTCACTGCTAGTGGTTGACCTCCTGAAGCATGACTGGACTCTACTGGCTATCCACCTAAATAGTGAAGAAGCAGTTTTAAATTCATTCATCAGTGGGCAATATCTGCTCCCGTGACTCTCCTGCACAACTACGCAGGGAGGAATAGAAATTTACTATATTTTCATCTACTTATTTCCACTGTGTGACAGTACATAAATTCTCTTCATCTCTCTGTCACCGGTTCGTCATGAGATTACATGATCACTTAACACATAAATTCTTCCAGGGGGCAATTTCAGTTACAGGGAAGCCTCCCAGTGTTGTCATTAAGGAAGAAATATAGTAGGCGGCAACATCCCAGCTAGCTGTGCACAGGAAGAACTAATGATTACCTCCCAAGTCCACATTTCCTTAATTACAGCATCGTGTTCAGCAAAGTTAAGGCGTCGTCAGCTGTCTGCTACCATCTCTGAGACTGAAAGGTTTGCACGTTGACGGGGGAAGGGAATCGGTATCTCGATTTGTTGTACAAGGCAAGGCTACCGTTGAAATGGAACGTAATAGATCGCACTGCAGTCTTCCTTTCTAAAATAACATTTTATCTTGAAGAAGGGAAAATAAATAGAAGGGCAAATCAGCTCTGTCATTACAAATGTCTAATTCCTACACTCTTATGGTACCCCAAAAAAGAATTCACTCTGGAGTGTGTACACTCAAACATGAAGCAGCTTGATGGCTGGTCCTGACAACTGCATAAATTAATGACAACTCTCCACCAAAAAAAGAAGATCATGCTCACTGATGTTTCAAAACAATGTCTAATTTTTTGCAGGGCCACGACAAGATGTAACAAATAATTCCAGCTAGCGCTTCTTGAGTTAGCTGTGACAAGCTATGGCTTAAATGAATAGAAACATCTTCTGTGATTACTTTTTTCCTGAAGGATAAAGGAAACCTAATCTAGGCCTTTGTGTGTCGCACAGTATCGACCTGGGCTTGGCACTGCTGTGTAAACTGGGGTAGAGAGGTTAGGGGTCAAAGTGAAAAGAAAAGAGAAAATAAATCCTACAGAGGATGATGGGAATGAAGAAATTATTCAAAAAAATTTCCTTGTGAGTACCAAGTGACCTTTTCCCTCAAATGATCTGCATTTCCCTTCAATTTTGCTAAAGGTGTGAGGGGGGAAATGTTACTTACAACGTTGAGGATTCTGACCTAATTTATATCAGACAACACAGTCCAGTAGAAAACAAAACTATATCAGACTGGGATGAAGAGCCTTACTGTTAGTCCTGACCTCACCACTAATTTTCACTGAAGCTTTGGAAATGCCAGAGTCCTTCTGAGTTTCTGCTGTGTCAAGTGTAAAGCTGAGAATGCATCAACTACCTATTTCCAGTGAGCACAGCCATCAAGTATGAGGGAAAATCTGTGTGAACAGTTGTAAGCTAGCTAAGTGATGCTTTACTGAAAGAAAATACGTGCCCACTCCTCCACCTGTATTTACGACTTGGTCATATATTTTTACTGATAATGTAGTAGGTAATAGTGGCCAAAAGTCAAATGACCACTCTCCATGGTTTTAGCTAATGCCTATTAGAATCTATTTTTCAAGAACACAGGACAAGTGACTTTCACAGCCTGCCTCAACTTACCTTCCCAGAATCATTCTGCCAAACCATCTTTTCAGTACCACAAGCTATTTGTCATCCTTCACCTGCACAGTTTCTATATTGACTCATGTCAATCCGTTTGCCTACACCCTTTGCTTATTATAGCCGCTAACACAGAGGACTGAGCGGAGATCTTCGCCATGCTGCCTCCACTCACCCTTACGTCTTCCTTTTCCCCTGCTCCCCCAGTCCTTTCCAGCTTTTCCTGCAGTATCTCCTTTAAATCTCTTATGGGTGTCACTAGCCCTTCCTTAGGTCACAAACAACTGAGCTCCCCTCTGCTACCCTCCCACAGAATGACAGAGGCTGAGACTATTGCATGGTCTTTACACGAGACTCTCTTTGACTTCAGCTGGCATCACAAAGGTACTCTGCCATCTCAGTGTGAAAGGAAAGGTGGAGTATTCTCCAGAGCAGGATGAGATTAAACAATGTTCACCTCTCCACCAGCACTGACTGTGGCACGTTTCTTCCTGGTGAGCCCAGAGGCAACCCCAGCCGGTCTCCCCCACAAGTCATCTTCTGGAGCCATCCAGTCTGGTGTACCCAAGATCTATCTTTTCTTCATACACTAAACCTGGGAAGCAACTTGTAAGCCCACATCATGTTCCTTTAAGTCTTCCTGTGGGTATCGTAAGCCAGTTTCAACTCACCACCCAAATAATCCCCTAAGCCATGCTATACTGAAGGCACAGTTGCTGTTATTGCTTGTTTGGTGTGTATGTGTGTGCGTGTATGATAGCAGGAGTTGAAACCAGGACCTTCACACTGAACAACAGACCTTGCCCTTTCTTTCTTCCTTTTATTTTATTTATGACAAAGTCTCATTAAGTTGCTGAATTGTTAAGGCTGGGCTCAAATATGCAATCCTCCCGCCTCAGTTTCCCACAGTGTTGGATTAAAAGCTGTGTCACCATGCCTGGGTCAGTCTTTATTTGGCAGAAATTTTCAGGGATGATTAAGAAGACAACACGTGCAAGGGCATACCATTCCCTCACCAGCTTCCTACCCTGGTAGAGGTACAGGACTTTCAGTTCATCCCACGAAGGAGGACTGCTGTAAGTATGAATGTATTTCTCAAGGAAACACATTCACTGCGCTAATGAAATCTCCCAAAAGATCTTAGGAAGAGAAAAACAAAGCAAAAGCCCCAACCCCAAGCCTTATAAGTGTCCTAGTAGTTTCATTGGGAATGAGTGTCTCAGGAGAGCCTATAATGCGATCTACCTTGTCTGACTCTTTCCTTCGGATCAGGGGAGGATTTAATTTAGGTTTTGAACACATAATTGAAATATGTACAGAATGATCCATAAACAACTTCATTGCTCCATTGCATAAATTTGAGACAGATATATCTAAAAGTATTTCTATGGACCCTGTTTCATAGGAACAAAGCAGACAAAAAACTTGTTATCTTGCTCATAGAATGAAAAGAGAGACATTTCATAAGCACTACATTCTTCACTAGATAGGTCAATCTAGGTTCAACGGTGAAAGATTCATTGGTCTGTTTATATTCTTGCTAAGTATCCTGTGATGCTCTCTTTTCCATTACAAAAGCCAAATCTTTAGGATTCCAAAATACTAGAATATGTGAGTCTACTGGCAAGTGGGCTCAACTTTCAGGACTTTGTTTCATAGCAGAGGGATTTTATGTACCTGTGACAAAGATCTGCAGCCCTGATTCTTAACCACTGCACTGACTCAGCAGTGTGTGACCCTGGGCACATTACTTACCCTCATGGTGCAGGGTTCTTGCATGTGGAAAATGATGGTGTCATGGTACATGCTGTCTGCCTCACGTGGTTGCAAGGAAAAGGATAAATTCATTCCCCATATGAAAAACCAGAGTTATACAACACAGTAGTAACATATTAGCATGATGACAGATGTTTTGGCTAATGAACTGAGGTATTATTTAGTTTTCAAATGCAGTGATAGACATACTTAAGAATTTGGACACTGTTAAAACTTAACCTGCAAAGAAAATGCTCAGGGAGCAAGCATTGAGTAGAGCAGCTGCGGTCTTGGCCTGCCTTCTGTTGCCATCTCATCAACCCTGCCAGCCCCCAATTTTCCCCATCTCCAAAACCATGCGATGGATTCGCTGTAGCTAAGTTTCCTGCCAAGCAAGAGGTTCAAGAATTTCTGCCATAGTGAGGTGTCTATTCGTTTGTGCCATAAACATCAACAGAAATTTCTTCATTTGAACTTTCAGCTTACTTTTTGGTGGCCAGACATCCAATGGTAGGGTAGAATTGTTTCTAGATATACCAAGTGTAAGTCTGAGACCATTTTGATTTTCCTGTTATAAAATATATTACAAAATAAAAATGATATGGAAATATTTTTAGAAAAAGACAATCATTAATTATCTTGTAGCATTAATTTGATACAATTTTCTCTAGTTTTATGCAAATGTAAGCCAAACCATTTTTACTATCAATATTTAATAACAAATATTATTAAATAGTATTAGAATGGTAGGTATATTCATTTACATCTAATACACCTACTATGAAGCAATCTTTGTTTTTCTTTTTTGTTTTTTACACACTTTCTGGCCTGCCAGAACAGATCTATTTAATTATTTATCTAGTAACCATATTATATTCTTCCATGAGTCTGTACATAATATGGACATGCTTTTGATTCATTTTTTAAACAGTTCCATTCAACATGAGGAACCAGTGCATATTTATAACTGTATCTTAAATTGATTCTTTTTTGTGGTCTAATTCTCCTCAATCAAAAATTTCCTATTCAGAATATCCTTATGCCTACATCTTTAAACACACGAATGAGCAGCAGAATAATAAGCACAATGTAAGAGCTTCAGATCATATTTTAGGATGTGTTTTGGTTTATGCGTGCATCAACTTGTCAGTATGGGCACCGTATTTAAACACAGCACAGCACACGGTCCTGCAAAGCACGTAAGGAGTGTGCACAGCATAAGTTCTTATATATGATAAAAACTTAATTAGCCACTTGCCTCAAAATGATTATATCTTTTTTAAAAACGTCTGCTTCCTTTGTTTGCTATAAATATTCATAAAAATACATAAAATATACTAAGCAGCATTTTGTCTGCATCCCATCAAGCAAACTCATTGAGGCATGAGGACTATATAAGCAGTGGAGCGGAAGGCCATGCTATTACATGGATAAATGCTCCCGAGTCACTGAAGCAAGACAAAAACAATCACGAAAACATGGAGTGCAGAACACGCTGAAGCAACCATGTTTTGGGGGGAGGGGCAATGGAAACGACTGGTTCTTAAATAGGAGAACCAGAGAATCCATGATATTCCAAAAAGTCGGGTTTAAATGCTTAGTTTGATTTCAATAAATTGTTACTGTTATGCTATCTGCCTCTCAGATATTTTAAATTCATCAAGAAGTCATGGTCATTTAACAGATGTATATAATGGAATGGTTTGTAAGATGATTTTCTTTTAATCACCCAAAGGTCTAATAGGGTGGTTGGCCTGCTTCCCTAATAAAATTTAAATAGCTTTTGCCTCAGGTCAAAGTGAAGTCGTCTGTCCTAAGAGGAGTTCATCTGTGACATTCATAATAGCTGCCCAGTCTCAAGAGGTGAGTTGAGATTACTGCCTTTGTCAGGAAAATAAATAATCTCTCTCTCTCTCTCTCGCTCTCTGTCTCTCTGCTTTTCTTCTCCCTCCTAACTTCTCTATCTCCCTTCCTCCTCTCTCTTTCTCTCTGTCTTTCTCTCTCTGTCTCTGTCTCTCTCTCTCACGCACACAGACACATATAGACACACACACACATGTACAGCAGCTTACTACCAAAACAAATTTTAGTCCGTGTCTGTTGCTTTACCTAACAGAGGCCCAAGTGGGCAACTCAACCTCCTTCTCTGTCCTCCCTGCTTAGCAAATATCATGAATCCTTCTTCATCCCCTGTAGACAAAGTTGCCCAATGAACTTGAACTTGACCCAGACAACTCAACTGCAACTCCGGAACTTGAAGGCTCCATTCCTGTGTGTGCTTGGGTGGCTTCCTTCCATTTTCCTACCTCTCAGTTACTCCCATGCTGGGGGCAGATTTCCTGCTTGGCTTTTAGTATGACTTCAGTCTTGGGTTCTGACTTGGGAATCACCCCTCAACCCATGCTCCAGAGACCCAGATCACAGATCCCAGAGCCACACAGCTGATCTCATCACAAATGAAAAGTATGTGTGAACACACACACACACGTACACAAGTTATAAAGTGTTTTTAACCATGCACAGTTGAGCATGCCAGGTTACTTTTACAAAAGCTCAAAAGGTTTCTTTAGGACTTGCCTTCTCTGCTTCCACATCTTGGATCCATTCCATTGTCCCGGCCTCACCATCTTTCTGGCAATAAGGTCAGATGGCTGTGCTCGCCCTAGTCCTTTTGGGTGCGAGCCCAGGAAAGAGTCTCTGTCTCTGTTCCTGGATCTCCTACAAATGGATCTGATTAGATTTAACTGGCTTTAAATCTCTCTCCTGAAATTCCTTGAACCACTTGTTATAGCCAAACTCTTTCAAACACTGATGTTTCCAATTTCACATGAATTAAATGTTGGAGAGACTCCTCCAGGAAAATCCAGATTTCTTGATGGAAAAGGGACAATAAACTTTGGGGTGAGTGATCCAGTACATATATGTTGAGATAACACCAACGATTGCTTTATATTTTTGTGCCAAGTATTTAAAATAAGAAGCACCTCAGTCAAAGAGTTTCAAAATACAAAATCAGATAGTTTTGTCTTCCAAATGGGCTTCATGAACCAGCAGCACAACTATCACCAGGGAGTATTGAGAACTGCAGAATCTCAGCCTCTTAGCCCCCCTGAATCAGCACCTACAACTTCCTGGTACAGTTGGAAACTAATAATACGGCTTTAGCTCTCAGTTTCCAGACCTGAACATAGGTGAAGGGAAAAACGGCAAGTCTTACCCAAAACCATACAGCTTGCACCAGAAAGAGAGTCCAGATCTCTTGTCATTCAGAGGAGATTCACTCCAACCTGACACTACTTTGCATGACCAAGTTTTCTTTTAGTCAGACTTTTGACTTCAATTATGGTTTTTCTTATCAAACATGAGAATCAGGATATAAGACACTTACTGGTTCAGATGTATAAGTTCTTAGGCAAAGAGGTCTGCATTCAAATCTCACCTTAGCATTTTTCACCTCATAAATTTGGAAAAGGTATTTGACTTCTGTAAAAATGCAATTCCCTCATCTATCTGCCTCACAGGGTTAGTAAGAATTAAAACAAAGCAAACATCTACATACAGCGGGTATAGATAACTAAGTATTTTGAGCATGTGGAGCCCAAAATACTACTTCTATAATTTTTCATAGAATAATTTTCTTTTATCCATTCCTTTTTTCCCAATTAGCATCTTTTTTGACACCAGCAATAAATACAAAGATGAATAAAACAAGTTTACCATCAAGGAGCTAATACCCTGTCAGAAGAAGTAGGAAGAATCAAGTTGGGCTGCGACAGGCACAAGCCATCACCTAGAGTCACATGCCTCTACAGCACAAAGAAGCAGCGAAGCCCAGGGAAAGCGAGCAAGACATCACAGAAAAGTTACGCAAGCCTCTGTTTGATGGGTGCCTGAGGGCTCATCATAGCGTTCTGCTAAGTTTATTCTTAAGGAATTAGCATGCACTTGGTGCTAACGTTTGAAGACAATGAAAGGTAAATAAGACTGCTGAACATGCCCAGTTATTGTTACAAATAGACCCCCAGTGGACTCACGGAATCAAACAACGCAGAGCTGAGAGTGACTCAAGAAGAATGCTGTGACGTCTGCCCAGTATTTTCAGTCTTCCTGCAGAGAAGTAGGGCTGGTGACAAGCTGTGAGTCACAGGGGTGGGAAGAAGTGGGACTCTCAATCCTAGAACAGAGTAGGGGAGAGTAGGGGAGAGGACTGCCTGCGGTGCCCTTACACCATGGAGAGCGGGAAGCAGCAGCCTGTGAGGCCCCAGTCCCGCCTGCCCGGTGAGTCCCGCTCCTCTGTAGTGTTAAGCCACTGAGATTTGGGAGCCATTTGTTGTCACAGCATACCCCCAGATCATCCTGATTTAAGGACCCTATCTGGGCGGTTGCAGAGGGTGACTCCTTGGCAGTGCTGAAGACAGCTTGACTCTGATGAAGTGGCGGTGGGGGATGCTGCCAAGCCGGCCTAAATTTTCTACCGAACGGCAATATTTAATCATGTTTTCTCTGCACATTCAACAAGACTTTTCAGAATTCAATTTTGAAATCCTAACACAGACCTGTTCTCTGTTGCGGCCAATGAAAACGCAGTATGTCACTGGGTCAGAGTGCATTTCGGTCTTGCGAAAGCACTTACGGATCACCTCAAGCCGAGCAAAGCCGTCGGAGTGCCCTGGCGTGCTGCCTCCAAGCCACCCAACCATCTAAAGTCAAACTTCCTAGGAATAAGTAGGCATCAAGGTTAAGTCCCAAGAGTGTCACTTTTAACCTCTAGCAAATTTTCACAGCTGAGTGGCATACTCCGCCCAAACAACATTGCTAGTGGGAGACTGACAGTCTCCTAACTAAGGCAGTTCCAGTGTGCCACTATAATAACCTATTTCTTTTGATTGCATTTATTTTTAATGATTATTTTCCCCGCAAGCCAATCCAACCTGTACTGCCAGAACTGAGAGAGGGGGAGGGGAGGAGGCCGAGGACTGAAAGCGTTGCCTTGGGCTGCCCTGCCACCTAGTGGCCCTTTCCAAGAACTTTTACTGTGGAAGCAGATGCCGCACCTGAGTCAAACAGCGTTCACAGGAGACATCTCTTGACTGCGTGGGACTGGGGAAGAGAACTGAAATTATTTTCTCAGTTTCATTTAAACAAAACACACTATGGGGTGGGGGAGTAGGAAAATCAGGCTTGTTGGTAAATTTAATGAAAACTATCGTGGGCCTTTGATGAGTAGAGGAGTAATTGGAAAATGTTCTCTATAGTTCTTTTCCTTACAAAGGTTAAATTTGATTTGCAGCTGGAAATGAACCGACAGAAATGGAAATAGAATGTAACAAAAGTCTGAGTAGCTCCACATGCTTGGAGTTATAGTTCTATTGCAAAAATATAATTTATTCAAAGGAAATTTGGGCTCAACTCAAGAAATGCATTGGAGATAGAAAAAAAAGAACAATGACACTTTGTTGCATATTTACGTACTAGAATGACATATGTGACTCTCCATTCCTGGTAACTACTACTATTTTTAGAGCAAAGTCAGAAGTCTGGCTGTGGTTGACAAGGTCTGTGTTCGACTTTTTCCGTAGGCAATGTCAAGTTGTACACAAGTGCAAATGGTTTTAAATAAACACGAGGAATCTGGCTTTTGTGAAGAAGCTATTTCCAAACTACTAATACAATGAGCACAGGAGTTTGTGAAAAATCATAACTCAGGCAGGATTTTGTAAAGATAGTGGTTTAGTCAAAGTTATTAATGATACTTGTGAAGAGAGATGGGCAAAATTCTGAGCTCGGAGGCTTGCAGCTGCAACTCCTTTGTGACACTTTATCCAATGATAACAAGCTCCTCTTTGACTTTAAGGAGCACACATATGCTCAGTAACTCATCCCAGGTGCCATGGAGCGTGTGGCTCCCTTTATATTTCAACCTCTGAGATCAAAAAGTGATATGGAAAAAGAAACGGAGCACAGCCACAAAATAGGGAGAAAAGGATTTTTGCAGCACACAGAATTTTCCACCGTACAACATTTAAAACTAGACAGATCAACAATTTCACTCTTGGAAGATGTTGCCTTTTTGGGAAGGCCAAACCTTGCCACCGTTAAGATATGCTATGTTTTTGTACTACTCATATTTTGAGTAATTTCTCCGGTTCCAAACACCACTTCAAGGCTTTATCCTTGTGGTTCTTAAAAAACCACACGTGGTGAGTATTATCAGATCTCCATTTTATAGGTGAGGACTGTGAGGCACAGAAAGTCAAATTTAAAGGTAGATCCTGGAACTAAAAGCAGATGCACAATCTTCAAACTCTGTTCTCTTTAATACCACGTATAATAGTATCTCATAAAAGAAGCCTTTCTATGAGCAACACAAGAAACTAATGATTCCTTCTGCTCCAGATGGTGTCCCCACTGCCACTGTACTGATCGCCTGACAACAGGAACCATAAACTCATATCAGTGTTCTGGAATCTGCTGCTTTTAATCCTGGATTCTTCTCTGGTGGGAACTGGGTCAGGAAATTCATCAGGTACTTGGGCACTCTGGTAGTTTCCTTTTCCAGCCGCGTTCATTTGCACTTCCTCCTCCCAGGCTTTAGGCAAAAGTGACTTTTCTGAGGTCAATTAGTATCCCATGTCTGGGGCGGGTGTTCAATAAATATTTGAAGAGGATCAATGGAGACATTTCCGAGACTTAATCAAGCTAGAAGCATTTTCAATATAGATGAGGTTCCAGGCAGCACTTCTAACCTAACCCAAGATCCCTGGTGGTTGAAAACAGAAAGCGTTCAATCGTAATCAAGTGCTCATCCGTGCCCCTAGGACACCCTCTGGGAGAATTAGAATACTGAGAACCCTCAACAATAAGAATTTTGATAACAAAGAAAGAAAGCAGGAGAGAGAGAATTGGCCAAGGGAAAGAAGGCTCATCTACAAAGGTTATTAAGCTACATGTCTCTTTGCTGTACCTTACAGATCCTTCAGGTTGAAGGTTGACAAGAGGTCGTTATAACTCCCAGAAGCTGCCACAGTTCCATGTAACACAGAACAGTAACATGTAACAGTTGGTAATAGTTTTAGTGATTGACTCTCAAGCCATTCAGATATGATAAACTCTTAAATCACCCATGGAGCTAGAGAAGTATAAAATAGAGGAACGTGACATTTCCAAGTTGATTATTCATATGTAGCCCACTGGACCAGAGTTTCTGCTCCTCTAGTTCAGAAGTACTGAATGAATGAATAAGCAAAAAGAACTAACCAACCAATCAACGAAGAAATCAAGATTTGCTGGGCCAATTGGAGGTTAAAGTTTGCCATCTGTACAACGTTATGTGGACCATTTTCTCTTTGCACCTAGGCCATGTCTGGAGCCCAGAGGTGCCTGCTTCTGGTGAGCTGGTCTGCTGTCCAGAAACTGGCAGACTTTCACAGAGCCAGAGAGCATTCACAGCATCCCATCCAGTAATGGAAGCCAGATGGACACATTCGGCATCGATTAACAAGACCCAGGAAGCAGAGGGCATTAGGAATGAAAGGAGAGGGAGAAAGAAAGGGTGAGGATTCACCGGGCCAGAGAGCCACAGAAGATGAGCCAGGCAGGTTAGAGTATTTGCGCAGGCGTGAAGTCTCTGCCAGACCCAGCCACCGCAGCGTTTTGCCTGGCAGGGCTTCCTTTTGTGGTTGCTTTTATTTTTTTTCAAGTAGGCAGTACATGTACCTGGAGCAAATCTCTAAGGGTTCCAAATGACATGCTCTCTGGTAATCTCATTACCACTCTTGCTTGCCAGCTTTCAAATTCCTCTCTCCTGAATTTCTTCTGCAACCTCCCATCTGCTATTCCATTCATACATAAGCATATAGGTATGCATGCTCTCTGTGTCCCAGACCACATCACAGCATATACATTTCAGTCTGGACCTTTATTTCTTACCTAAAATACATCTTAGAAATAGCTCCAGAGCAATGCACATATAGCTGGTCCACGTATCATGACAGCTGCCTACTATCCCCTTCCACAGACATGCCGTCATTTACATTGCCCATTTTTGTGGCTGTGTGTTTAGATCACATCCATTTGCTATGTAAGGTAATGCTCTAACCACGATACATTTAGGGTATGTGTGGCCATATCTAAAACTGCTGAGTTATAGTGTATACACACGTTCTAGATCATGACAGTGTGCCTGCTTATCCAACCTTCCCAATGCAATTGGATATTAAACTTTTTGATTTTGCCAAGCCAATCAGTAGGAGAGGTGATACGCCATTAGTTTTAGTATGGATTTTTCTTACAGCCAATCTGAAACTTTATACAAAAAGTTGAAAGTACAGTTATTGTTTCTTGGCATCTTGCATGTTTTAATAGGATACACCATTTCATTTAATCAATGGGACCACTATTTTGGGAACCAGGACAGATGGCTTTGGAGTCTGAGATGGCCTTCTACTGACCCAGCACTACTTACTACCTACACACATGCGTGCACCTCAGAACAGGGAAAATTTTGTTCTTCCCTGATGTTAACTCTGTATCTGAATAAACCTGATTAAATATATTTTCCAAAGCTACATACCTGACACGGAGAGAAGCTTAGTCTCAAACCTAAGTCAACTGTGTTATGCATCCTGTGCTTTTTTCCCATTCTTGGCTTTACTTACCGCTGACTTGGAGGGAAAAAAACAGTGTAGATGAGAGCAGAAAGTCTGGGTATGTCCAGCTGTCTGTCAACTCACTACCACAATGATCATCATCAACTCCTAAAAACTGAAAGCTTTGTATATCCATGCCCTCCATTTAGAAAATAACCGGCACTCTCGACTTCTTCTTGAGTGCCATCAGCATCGTGAAGGAAACAATCTTGCATTTGTGTTGTTGTCCATCTCCTTAAAAATGTTTCTCTAGCATTCTTTTTCTATTTCATTCTCCTACTACATACTCATGCATATTCATAGAATGCTTAAGGGAACACAACTAAACAGAAACCTTATTTTACAAAGAGTTCATCTATGGATTGTTCCTTTATTTTAATTTAATTTAATTTATTTGTTTTTGGTTTTGAGACAGGGTCTTGCTTTGTAGTCCAAATTGGTCCTGAATTTACTATGTACTCTAAAGTGTACCTCGAACAAATTCATCCTCCTGCTTCAGTCTCCCCAGTGCTGGGGTTGGAAGCATGCACCACAGTGCCCAGGTTATATGGTGCCGGGGAATTGAAACTAGGGCCACGTACTTGCCAGGCTAGTGCTTTAACCAATTAGCTATAATTACAGTCCCAGCTCTTTGAAGGCTTATGTCTTTTCTTTTATTCTCTTCATCTCTTATTTTAAAAGTATGTTTCCTTTGTGGCCTTTCAAATTTCCTGCAGATGCCCTCACATTCCATCTCTCCGTGCAGATCATCTGGGAAGACAGTGGTAGCCTGTAGCTCGCTTCTAGGAACAGGAACAGGCTGGTAGGGGAAACGAAGGCACAGCGTCTGAGTAGCCCCGGCCTCCAGGGCTAGCAAAGCTTTTAAACAAACAAGATGGTCATGTATTACATGGAAAAGACACGGCACAAAGAAAACAGAAAGATGTGCAAATTACATTTTCAACTGTCCTGCTCACACTTCATTTTATGTTCCTGAAGAGTAGGGTAAGGTAGTCTAGTAAAGAGCTAGAAAGATCCACTCTGATGAGGACTAGGACTCAAGCCAACTGAGATACATCTAAATTTCTTTGTATTTTGCTTTACATAGTCCTTACTTTAGGGAAGATATATGTGGAACATAAAACTCAAGGTGGTGCAAGGACAAAAGGGCAGAGTGCTGGGGACCTCCCTCGGTGATTAAAACACTTTCCCAGCAAGCACAAGACTCTGGGCTGGTTTCCCAGCATCACATACAGACTATGTGGCTCCGGTGGTGCATGTCTGTAGTCTCAGCACTGAGGAGGCTCAGGCAGGAGAACTGACACAAGTTTGATGCCAGCCTGAGCTACATAGTGAGTTCAGACCAGCTTGGAACAGAGCAAGACCCTGTCTCAAAAAAAGAAAAAGAAATGAAATTCAAGACAAGACTTTCGAATTTCTAGGTTCCTAATATATACATTTCTGGATACAATGATCTGTGTCACATGTAGAGGATTCCTAGGTAATTGGACCAGGTCTCATCTGAATATGAATTATCAACAGGACTGTATTGCCTTCCAAGGGAAAAAAGTTGCTTCTTGGAGTAAAGGGGGAGAGATCTTCCTTTTTAATGTATAAAACATAATTATGTGTAGAGTGCATGAAAAGATATGGAATGTATCTTTGACATGAAAATTTTGTGGTAGGAAGGCAATTAGGACACTATACATGAAAAGACTCTTTAGTGGGATCTCGGGCTGGCGATGGAGGCGTGCTGACGCAGAGGCTTCTGTGAGGCGGGTCTTCCGCTTCCCTGGTGACGTCACGTCCCTCCCGCTGTGTCGATTTATCTCAGTTGGACATGCAGAAGTCTTCTAAAATTAGGAGTTGCTGAATTTTCAAGTAACAAGGATTGGGCACTTTATTTTAAAATTAGGTCAGCCTAGTAGGTGTTTTATAAAGTTTAGAGTGAGAAACACTCAGGTCAGGCTTTATGAAGGGACAAACACAATTCTCTGTATCCACGGGGCTGAATAGGCTCACCCCCACTGTTTAATTGGGTCCAACCTGTCTCCTCCTGCTGCTCTTTCTGCTCCACGCTGCCCTGCCCCACCTGGTTCTCGTACTGCTTTTCCACATCTTCTGAAAAGGCCCATAAAGAAAATGGACCCCAGTTTTCCCGAAAAGTGTGTTCAAATAGAACTTGTTCTACTTGATCTTTTTCATGTCATTTTGGTTACAGACTCTGATATAAGGTAAACAGAACCTTCCATTCTTTCAATAATTTAAAATACTACCCTTCTGTTTTCTGAAGCCAGTCTTAGTTACTGCCTGACTCCAAAGGGTTCTCACACAGTCTTTCCTCAGTTTTTACTGCGCTCAATCTTTGCATTGACAGTGCTGCACATAAATGACACACAGGTGCCACCTGTCCTTGATTGCTGTTCTGAAAGCGATGGCATATGTAGGTTGCAGGGGGAACCACTAAAGATCCCTAACTTAACTGTTGCCTGTGAGACCACAAGTAACATAAACTGTGGCTTCTCTCTCGGCCTGCATGCGCACATACACATGCATGCAAAGTTCCAGTCTACAGGAGGATTTATGAAAATGTAGCTGTATTTGTTCCCTAGGGAAGCCATAACAAATTACTACAAACTGGGCACCTTAGAAACAAGATATTTAGTATCTCACAGCTCTAGAAACCAGAAGCTCAAAATCACAGTGTCTGCAAGGCCATGCTTTCTCTGAAGACTCTAGAGGAGAATTTGCTCTGTCTCCTTGTCTCAGCTCTGCCAATCCTTGGCATTCCTTGGCCTAGACACACTACTCCAGTGTCTGCTTACATGACATGGCCCTCTCCTTACATGGCTGAAGCTACGAGTCTTCTCTCCTCCTTCTGTAGAGATACCAGTCACACTGATCTAGTCTAGTCAAATACGCCTCCGTCTTAATTGGGTACATCTTCAAAGACTCTATTTCCACATTAGATCACATCTACTGGTGCCAGAGTCTAGGATTTTTGTGAGACACAATCCAGATCATAACAATACATGACTTTATGAGAAGAAATGAGTGAATAAGTAGGTGTGGACCTCACAGCAGGAAGGAAGCAAGGAAGGAGGAGAAGGAAGAAGACCCTGAATCATTTACAAACTTTGAAGCATTATAGCAGGAGCAAAAGGCCATCTCAAATAAGTTTCTTGAATTTACATTCTGATGAGTCATTAGATGACTTGTCTTCCTGTGTATAACTGACTCAAATGAATAGTTGTGTTTCCTTAGGTTGGGCGGTAAGTTTCTTAACTTTATGTCGATTAGGTTGCTAATTTTAAATTTGCTTGATAGTCAGTGTTTTACATTACATACTTCTAGTAGCTTAGGTTAGGATCCTTTTTTCTTGTTTATAAATAAAAGTACTTTATGTCTGCTCTTAACTAGGGAGTCACTTGGAACTAGGTCACGTGCCTCTCATTTTCCCTTCTTCTCAGACACAGAGCAGAGCCCATGTGTCTCTTATGTCTTCATCTCTGCACCTAATAGGAAGGAAGGAAGAAATTAAAAAAAAATAGGAATGGTTCCGGGGGGGGGGGGGGG
>PVKB01002399.1:126368-228574 GCA_004027205.1 Ctenodactylus gundi | reverse complement strand
GGATAATTCCCATAGCATCAGCATTGTGTAATTTGTCTTGGGCATCTGCTGGCTGGACAAGGCTCAAAGAAACAAGAGTATTTCTTCTACTAATCACCCCCTTGGAAACTCAACACTGGGCCTTAGGAAAATTTGGGAGCCCCAAATACCCAAAATGGATGGAGGGAATGCCTGTAGAAGCCAAAATCATGCTAAAGCAACAACTGCAAAGTTCTAATCTGCCACAGAGAAAAGATAAAACCATTGAGACTGTCACCTTGAATTTGAAACAGAACATTAGCCACTTTAAGATGCTCCTTCCAGTCACTCCAGCTCACTCTGATAGACAACAGAAAAGAAGACTCTTTCCTGGGATATTGTTTAGATATGCATAATAAACAAGAAGCAAAGGAAATACTTTCTTCCCCAAGAGCACTGACATTTAAAAATATGGGTGATCTTTAAGATACACATTAACTGAGGCAGGAGGCTGTAGAGGAAGAACTGAAGGAGACCTGTGTTTGAATCTTGGTTCTGCCACTTTGGGCCTGAATCAATTTAGTTGAGCCAGTATACTTGTCCACATCTCTTTCCTCATCATTAAAACAGGATGGACAGCAAAAATAACATAAAAATTGTAGAAAGCCCAGAGGATCCATTGAACGTTGAGGAAATCAAAGTTACTTGTTGACAAAAAGAACTGTGTATCTTCTCTGCACCTGGCCAGACAATGTGCTCACCTTAGACAAGTCTGACTGGTGCTGATGGTACTCTTCAGTAGATTCTAGCATGCTTTATTACAGATCATTGTGCACACGGCCATTTGTACAAGTCTTGAGGTATAACTTTAATCGTTCACCTGTGTACTTGCTCAGGGCTCCCACTGAAGCTCTATTGAGCCTAAAATCTCAGAAGTTAGTTATAAATTCTGCAAAGGGCCGTATATGTTTATAGCCATTTGAACAGCTTCTAAAACAATGAGAGGCCTCAGAGTACACATTACCTAGTGACTGCAGGGAAATGCATGGGAATTCACAGGGTCTCAGCAGTTACACAGTGGAAATTTACCAATTGCTCCATTTTCTTCAGTTGATGAGGAAATCCTTTTGGGAGCCTTTGCCAACTTGATTATCTGCTCTTTAAGAATTGAAGGCATACCCTCTTTCTGTTTTTTAACCCATCCTTTCAAAGAGTACCTCTAGCCAGTCAGTATAATATAAACACTTGGCTGGCCAATTCAATGTTAAATCATGATCATTTATAAAGTTAATGTTTGAAATGATGAGCTGCTCATAGCCTGTTCTCCAAGGAATTAAAAAAATACCAACACAGCTCATCTATTTTGACTGTGTAATTCTTCAGGTATTTAAAATTAGAAGATGAAAAAACCTGCTAGAGAATCAAGGAAATTGGAAAAGAATGATACAAATTATTGTGGCTGTTACAATAGGCAGAATCATGGATCTCTGAAACACTAACCCACTGGAATTCTAAATACAATACTGGCAAAGGAGATTTTGAGTATGTAATCAAGTTATGGATCTTGAGACGGCAAGATTATCCTGGAGTACTCAGGTGAAAGAGCCAGGGTCAGAGACGATGATGGGAGGACAGCAGAGTGACACCATTTCTGACCACATCAAAGCTGGACGAGACACGGGACAGAGAGCAAAGCCGGTACACTTTTTCACACTTTGATTTTAGCCCATCAGACCTGTTCTTACCCTTCTGGTCTTTAAAACTACACAATAATTCATTCGTTAGGTTGTGATACTTGTTGCATTTCCATTGCTCAGAAATAGAAAAGTAATAGAGATCAAGTAGAAGAACAGACAGAACCCATAGAACACAATTTTATTGGCTTTTTGATGTCAAAATTAAGAGAGGCCACATGTAAACAAACAAGAAATATTAATGGATTTTGTTAAAGATTCATTTTATTTTTGATTTTTAGCAAACAATGATCTGATCTGAAGGCTGTGGTGTAACTCAAGAACCTTTTAAATAATATAGATAATAAGCAGAATCCAAGAAAAAATAGGCCCTGGGCCTATGGCCCACATGGTACCCCAGACAGCCCGGTGTCCAGGCAAGATGCTGACCCTGCTGGACTCTTGCTGTGTCACCCTAGGAGATTTAATAACAGCCCTTTAAGCCAGGCTCAGTGGTGCAGGCCTGTAATTCCAGCATCCTGGGTGACTCAGGAAGAGATCACAAGTTCTAGCCCAGCCTTAGCAACTCAGCAACTTTGGCAAGATCCTGTATCGAAATCAAAAGTAAAAGTTGGGCTAAGGACACAACTTGGCACAATGGTTCTAGGCTCACACCCACCCCCACAAATGCCCTTCGAATCTGCATATCTCCTTTGGAGCTAAGCATTGGATAGGTGCACAAGTCAAGCTAGGCCTAGAAGACATGCTTTAGGGGTCGGGCAGAAGCAATCACCGCCTCACGCAGTGTCCCGTGAGTGAGACCCTGGTGCTCTGCTCCCACATTCACATGGCAGAGGCTTCAGACTAAAGGAAAGCGCGAAAAAGCTGGTAGGAAAGAAAGGAACAACTATTTATCCTACAGTCTGATCACCTGAATTATCCACTTTCAATTTCTAGATCACTAATCAAGAAATTTAAAATGATGTTGTGCAGACTCATTTGCCTGTAGTTATTAAAAATGTAAACAACAAAAAACATTTTTAAATGAAACAAATATTTAAGTTAGAGAATGTTTTGAAATTGTATCTCTCAGAACATTAATCTTCCTCTCTTTTTCCCTTATTCTTTTTCTTCCTTTTCTGAGAAGTCTGATGTCTACCTTCCTAAAGGATTGTAAGAAACTATCTGGGTACAATCAGTTGAAAATCTAATGGGTTCATCTTTGGGAATAGGGATCACCCAAGATGGGCCACCTGGGAAGACACTGTGAGAAGCTCTGGACAGCTGCCAGCAATAGAGGCAGCGAGAGTATGCTCCCTTCCCTTCCCAGCTCCCTCCCGCCCTCCCGCCCTTCCTTTCCTTCTTCCTTCCTTCCTTTCCTCCTTCCTCCCTGTTACTACTATCTCTCCCAAAGGGTAAGAACATAAGACTCTTAGAGGGCGAAATAAGTGATTAATCCAAGCAGCAGGACACACATGGAAGGTGGAAACCCCATCATGATGGTGAGAACAGAAGTACAGATAAAATCTGGGTTAGGCTAACCCAAGCATTTTGACCTTAGATGAAATCTTGTACAATGGAACTTAGTGGTGGCAGCTCTCTTGACTCACTA
The DNA here is from genome assembly GCA_004027205.1 of Ctenodactylus gundi. Taxonomy (NCBI): domain Eukaryota; kingdom Metazoa; phylum Chordata; class Mammalia; order Rodentia; family Ctenodactylidae; genus Ctenodactylus; species Ctenodactylus gundi. The sequence continues at coordinate 225,331 of PVKB01002399.1, read as the reverse complement.
CTTCACTGTGACCAACAATTCCCTCCAACTGGTGAAGTCCATCCTGCTGGGCTCTGCCTTCTGTATCTCCCTGAAAACTGGACTTCTTCCACTCTTATCTCAAATCTCATGTGGCCTGTATTACTTTCTTCTCTCCATCAAGAGCTTAGTTTAAAAATGGCACATAGTATATAAAGGACAGGTTTTTTTTTTTTTTTTTTTTTCGGAGAGCTTGGATGTTGTCTTAGTTACTTTTTCGTTGCTGTGACTCAATACCCGACACCCACAAACTCAGGAAAGGAAAGGTTTACTTTAGCTCACAGTCTGGAAGGTCACAGTCCACTCAGGGGTGGCCGGCAACAATCAAAGTACACCGCAGACAGAGAGGTGGAGGCAGCTTCCCCGGACAAACAGGAAGACAAGCTGAGGCTGTTGAGACTAGTCCCAGTCCTCCAGGAAGGCAGGTGCAGCTTATGTATCCTTTCAGGTCTCCTCCCAGTAACCAGTCCCTCCTGCATCCAGGTGTGGCCACTACACACCATTAATCCTAACTTAACTGCAATCCACCCCTCCAGACCAGACCCCAATCCACCAACATCACATGGTTCCATAGACAATCCATAATATCAAAATACATGAGACTTTTGGGGGACACTCCAGATCCTAATCACAACAGATGTCATGAAAATATTATTATTGTTCATATTTTCTTAATAGATTGGCTGGGTTTAGAAATATAGGTTAGAAATGATTTTAATTGTTGTCTCACTGTTTTCTTGCTTTCAGTGTTCCTGTTGGAATGTGCACAACAATTCTAATTCCTACTTTGCAATTTTTCTCCCTCTTTCTGGAAATTGTGGATTTGTTTTTCCCTAGGCATAGGCTCTCTTATGTTGGTAATATCTAATTCCACCCATTCTCCTGGGTTCTAGGTAGGCTTCTTCAATCTACTAACTCATGCCCTTCAGTTATGAAAGTTTTGTCTTGAGTTATTCATAATTATATGATCCTGTTTTCTCTGCTGAATCCTTTGGAAGATCTGGAAAACTTTCCTCCTCTCCCATTTTCTCTTTCTCTGCGCTCTTCTGGAAGACTCATCAAATTTATTTCCAGTTTATATTGTTTTAATTTGTGCCTTCAAACTTTTATTTTCTAAAAGCTGTTTGCTTGTGCAAATTTCTTGTTGATGATACCTCGTTCTTATTTCATGGTTGCAAGAGTATTGTCTCACTCTCTGAACATCTTAATGACAGCTTTGCTTTCCCTGCATGGAATCTGTCTCATCATTGTATTAGTTACGGTACTCTAGAAAAACAGAATTAACAGAAAATATACATAAAAATTACATAAAGGGATTAATTAGGTTTATGGAATCTGTCATCGGGGAGATCATAGTAAAGAAAATCCAAAATGGCTGACTGCACGGGGGGAACCAGAAGATCCAGTGGCTTCTCAGACGAAAAGATGAAAACTGTAGAACATGAAGACCAAGGATACCACACCACCTGAAGGTCACAGGCCTGGAGGCTCACTATAGAATTACAAATGAGAGTTTAAATGGGAAGGCTGGAGATTTCCATCTAAAGGTGACCCAGAAACACTTCCTTCTCCCTCCCCTTTTACTCAGGCTACAAGTCCCTTAGTTGGCATCACCACGTAAGTCCCAGGTGCGCCTGCTCTCCCCAGTTTGCTGGCCCCCGTGTCATTCACAGGCACACCACAACGCTGAGCATTTCTTAATTCACTCAAGCTGATAAACTGTGACCAATGGTTATACTACGTTGATATTTTATCTGATTTTGCATTTTCCATATTAGAGACTTTCCACAATAACCCAGTGATCCTTAGATTGTTCAGAGAAGCTAAAATTCTCATGGAAAGTTCTGACTACAGAGACATATTTGCCAACCCGGAGGCAATTTGTTGGAAAGATGCCCAATATCAGTATGTTTTGGTCTTTCTTCTTGGCTGGTTAGTACATCAGAATAAAAGTCTGTCAATCTCTGTAAGATAGTGGTTATTAGTGTTCTGAAATCTGGATGGGGAGAATTAAGTACTATCACTAACCACTGAGAATACCTATTCCCACTTAATTTACCTGCTTTTTGAATAGTTACAACATTGCCAACTATGCCTGGCATCCATTGTCCAAATTGGAGGCCCTTAAAATATGCTAAAAAGTGATACATACAGACACACACTCCCCCAAGTTGTATGCAATTAACATGTTATTAACTTTGTATGTAGTGCATTCCTATTGGGATTAAAAAAATAAAATGAATCATCCAACATTGGTCAGGCTGGATATAGGAGCCAAAAATATGTAAGTACAGAACTGTTTCTCAGGTTGCTTTCACTGCACCTTCTCCTGCCTCATCAGTGCCAGGGGCACTTGCTTCCACCATACATGACTGACATTCATGATGTAAAGCCACACTGTTCCCAGATTTCCTCCACTACTTCTTTGGATTTGTTCATGCAGTTTCTAATATCCATCTGCTCTCCAGGTTCACAACTTACTTGCTATTTCCCCTGTCCTTGTGGGTTGACAGTTCTAAAAGAAAGTTCTAGTTGATTCTAGTTTTAATGAAGTGTTGAGAGATGAAAACTGGTATGTCATCCCACCCGACAGAACTCAGTATGTCTGTACTTAACCAAATCACCATCAACCTTTTGTACAGTGCTCTCATTTGTACAATTTTTACCATGGTGTTTTAGTTTTCCTTTTAGTTTGAAAGCTTTCTCTCTTTTCTTGCTTCCTCAGCCAGTGTCCCTGGCAATAAGAGGGCTAATTAATTAAATCAGGCTAATTCCAAAGCCACCTGACACATTCCAGCAAGCATCACATTTTACTTAACCTTCAATAGAGTTGATAATCAAGAACTGATATGAAACAGCGTTTATGGTTTTAGCAGCAGGCCCCTCTCGCTCAGTGCCTTCATGGGAGGGGATGAGTAGCTGGAGAATGGGGATTAGGATGGCAGGACACAGCCAGACGAGCACACTCTACATCCTGTGTGCTTCCAGGTGGGAGCAGGCCCAGGTTGAGTAAGAAGACAAGAGGAATACAAACCTATGTTTTTATCCTGATTGGAAAAATTTATTTTTATTAGATTTCATTTGAAACTAATTGTTTTAATATTATATTCAATATAATATATATATTAATATTTAATATTAAACACCTGTAGCTATATCAACAAAAATCACAAATATTTACCATTTACATTAAAATGTTTCAGATATCTCAAAACCCCTCACACCACCGTCACTGTGTCAAAATCACGGTGGTATGAGACTTATCACAAACTCATGTAACCTAATGGACCAATGAAGCATCATCCATTACTGCTATTCTCACAACATTTAAAAACTACTTCGGGAACTTTTTTTGGTATTAGTTTCCTTTCTAATCCTGTATGTTTTACTTTGTTCACTTAAAACATGATTCTGAAGAGTTCCTGTGCTTCAAAATGGTCTGTGGCATAGAAAAGTTAAAGCTTTGACCTAGAGGAATCAGAAAAGTCAGGGGTCAGCTGAAGTGTGCATTCAGCAGAAAGTCAACTGCACTCACGGATGCTCCAAGGCAGACAGAAGTCATTCAACACATCAGTACCGCGGTGAACTGATGGTTACAAGCTGCTCCAATAAAATGTGTAATGAGCACAGGGGTTGAGCCACACAGAGGAGAGGGTCTGGCACAGCAAGCTGGGTAGAGTGGGCAGGAGGAAATGGTCTCGGAAGTGAGATCGCAGGACGTAGAAGAGTCATGGGGCCGACTGGATAGGGCGGTACTACAGGCAGGAAGCAAGGCCTGGGGACAAGGCAGAGGGGAGGCAGTGCCTTATGCTGAGAACAGCTTCTTGCTCGGAGTGCAGACTTCGGAGTGGAGAAAGAGGGAAGAAATAAAACATGGATCTTTTCGATGTGTTTATAAATCTGTTGTTGACCCCAACAGGATATAATCTCATAAATAGTGTGTCTTATCTACTGTGTACCATCACTCTCCAGAATAGCACTCACAACAGTCTAGCTCAATAATTATCAGGCTCAACAAAATGTTAACTCAACTGGCAAGCAGATCAGTAGGCATCCCAGTGGGACTTCTAAGTCTCCATCAGGCCAAGGTTTTGGGATTTTATCTAAGGGGTAAAGTATGTGCTTCTGGAATGACAGGGCAAGGAGAGATTTGTGGCAAACTCAGGAATGTTGTTACCACGAAGAACGCGCTAGCACTACTTATATGACGGTATCTCAGTCTTGTTTTTGATTTATACCCCAAGGTACAGCTAGAAAGATGCTCAGAAAAAGTTGGACTGAAACATTTTCAGAAAGCCAACATCTTAAGAGCAGTGGAGAACTCTGTAAACACTTAAATGCTGTGAAATGTGGCTCATGAACTGACAAAGAAGTCAAAAGTTAAAAGGCCTTACAACCAAATTTTCACCTTCACAGAAAATTAAGAAATATATGCTCGAAAGCAAACCTGGCACACAGATGCAAAATTTAAAATTCATGAAAATAATTTTTTTCCTAGAAAAATTTCTTACTCTTCAAGTCCAAGTTGAAGTATTTTCCTATTTTTTCCATATGGAAACATACTTCAATTTCAAAATTTGGAAAGAGAAAATGTTATTTTTATTTCAAAGCTAGAAAACATTATGCCTTTTGGGGGATTCATTTTCACTATGCAGATTTTTGGGGATCCTTTTCAACAGTCTATCTGCCATAGTAAAAAAATAAAAGTTAGTTTCATTTTAGTAAGGGAATTTCATTATCCCACCACCATTTTACTGCCATTTATATTCCAAGTCCTACTCCTAGCTCCAGTACTTTAACTTCTTGATCCATCACCATTAATAAATGGAAATCCAGCCAGTTCTGGAGGTATAGACCTATAATCCTTGAACTCTGGGAGACAGAGATAGGAAGACCACCAGTTCGAGCCCGACCTTGGTAACTTTATGATTTAGTGAAACTCTGACTTAAAATCAGAAATGGCACAGCTCAGTATGAAGGCCCTGGACTCAATCCCGGGTACGATACACACACACACACACACACACACACACACACACACACACACACACACGCTGAGATACTACAAGGATTTGATTCTATCAGGTCCTCATTTTCTCCCCTCAGATCATATATTTCTTTTTTAATCCATTCTACACAATTTTATGGGATGTGCCTCCGTCATATCCATTGAAACTTCAAGAACGTATGTGGGAGGCAGTCAACTTAGGTAAGAGAATCCTCTACAATACTTGAATCCCCCACGTAATCTGGCAAATTACTGTAGTTCTATTACTCACTGATTGCAGTACTGTGGGTCCCGAACATGACCCATACAAAGGACGGTACTTCAAAAAAATTTTTTTAACTGAGGGTGAACAAAGAGGTACTATTCCAAGCCCTTTACGTACAGTGCATTAATTCATTTAATCCTCATAATTCCAGGAAAAATTCAATGTAATCATACTTATTTCATAAATAAAGGCAAAGTCCACAAAGGTTAAGTCCTTTGCTTATAATGACTGCACCAGTAGGAAAGGGGTCAAGCAGGCTGGCTGCAGAGCTCATATTTGTGGCCACCAGAATATGCCATCTGTTATTTGCACTGTCCACAATCATGTACATGTGTGTATATCTGAGAAGGCACTGCCTTATTTATCTTGTCAATTGTCTGATCATCTGCTATTTGGATCTTAAATGTTTCCCAAAGGTTCAAAATGTTCATTATATTCATAGCTTGGTCTGTAGCCTGTTACACCATTGCTAGGTACAGAAACTTTGAGAGATAGAAACTAGCTGGGATTCTTGTGGCCATAGGGGATGTACACTCACAGGAGTCCTGGAGTCCCATCCTCTCCTCTTTCTTATTTTGTTTTCTGACCACCACAGAGTAAGTAGCTTACCTTTGCCATGCAGCCCTACTATGACATTCCGCCTCACCATATGCCCCAAAGTAACAGGGCCTATTAAGCAGGGACTGGATCCTCTACGACTGTGAGGTAAAATAAACTTTTCTTCATCATAAGCCGATTATCTCAGGTGTTTTGTTACAGATTAACATATCATCTACTTCACAATCAGAACTATTAAAGCCCTGATTACTGTGCACAGAACAGGGAAGTAACAGTGGACAAAATGGGTAAAACCAGTAACATAGGTCTATTTGTACATGTATAAGGACAAGGGCAATAAGGACATTAAGAAGTGACAAGAGGAAGTCACATCTTCTTGCAGAAGCTGACGATTGAAAATGGTGAGGATCAGAGTAAGAGACACCCACCTGCCATCCATAAGGTCACGAGGATGGCCAAAGCACGGCCCAAAGTGTGCATACAAAAACCTCTCTACTCCTGGCTGTCATGGTCCATGCTGGTCTGTCACCCTGTGGGCCAAGATGACACAGCTGTGCCACAGAACTGAATATCCTGCATTTGTCCTTTGCTCCCATCAAGATAGTTTGACATGCCAAAACAGTCAAGCATTGTAGAGGTACAGTTTTACACGGACACATCCTAGAATTAAAATTAATTCATGAATATCTCCAGTAAAGCTGAAGAAAATAGGTAAAAGGCCAAAAGAAGCATACTTTATTAAATTTACAAGGCTCAAAATATTTCCAGTTCCTTATATATTTGCATTGCTATAAAAATTATACTTTATGATACAATTTTTAATGGTTTGAAGAGAAATAAACAATATAAACAAAATACGGCCTAAACTGAAAATGTAAACCATGCAAATCAATATCTTGAAACAATTATTCAATTCTCAGAGGCCTACTTAACATATACATATGAAATATCTTAGACACACAGCCAATAAAATCTCACAAAACCATCACTCTGAAGCCAACCACTGTAAGAATATGAAAATAAATCTTTATCTTTAGCTTCAATTTTATCTTCAGCAGGGGGGTTATGTGACTTAGATTTATGCAAATCCCATCTAGTATTAAATAATCAAATGTCACATAAAACATATAAGGCAGCATGTGGAAAAATAAATTATGGAAACAAAAAAGAGTTTAAAGTTAACATTAAAAAACGCTGCCTTAGCTGACATTATGTTCAATAATGAAGTTAAAATATTATTCAGTGTATCAGGATACATAAAGAAGTATAACATAATAGTGATGTTAAAAGTTCTCAGAGGAAAAATAGACGTACAGTGAATTACGTCCCTAGAAACATGTAAATATTTCAAATTAAGTCTAGGTTAAAAATGTTAAATATTTCTGCCTTTATTATAATATACCCTAAATTTGAGAATATCTTCTCAAAATCAAAATGTGAATAAACAATCATGATCTCCCAGCATAGCAACCAAAGAAAAATTTAGCAGCTTTTCATTAAAAAAAAATATTGCTAACAAGAGATGCAAATCTCTGTGTTGGATTACAATGCTGATTCATTTATCCACACTTAATGACTGCTCTGTCATTTGAAGGCACGTAGGTAATCTCTTTGTCAGTTTAGCTGTATTGACATTATAAACCAGAGGCAAAGGCCAAGATAATACTTTGGTATTAAGGATAAACTCCTACTTACAGATTGTAAGACAAACAAAAAGAGACACACAGGAAGAAATAAATAAATGAAACACAACAACATGTGTAGGAATACAGTCTGTGCAACACAGCCCAAGCATGCGTTCCACTTGCCAACATACACCAGGTTCCACTTCACCTGGGCTCAAGACAAGCCACACAGGGAAAACTTTTCTTTCACGGCACCACATATGAAAAAAAAAAAATCTATCTCCTCCATTACCTTGGCAATTTCCTACAAGCAAGGAATTCTTTTTGTCTGAAATGTAATCCTTTTTTTTCTCAGGCCAAAAAAACATAAAAAATAAACATAATTCATGACAGAGTTCCTGAGGATTCAATTTTCCAGTTAAAGTACTAAGTGCCTTCAACAGAGGAAAAGCATGCTTTTCAAAGCTAAATGATGTGTGGCTGTTTATCAAATGTGAATATATCTGGTCACTTTCCACTAAAAACATTACGCTTGAGGAATGTAAAGTTTGACCATAAAAACAGTGAACAGGAAAAAGATTGCTACACAGGGTTGTTTTTAATTCAACAAAAGAAGATATGTTTATAACTTATATAATCCAGTAAGTAATAGCTATTTATTTAAGCATTTCAGAAAGCTATTTTAAAGCCAAGTTAAACTAAAATTTTGCTGGGGAAAAACTTAACTGGCTCATGGCACTGAAAACTACTCATTGCTGGCACCCTTGGGCCAGGGACTGACTCCTTAGGCTCTTAGACACATCTCAGTGGGGAGGTCGGGAGGCATGTAGATTCTAGGAGAGCACATGCTGATGAGGACCCTGGGTAATCTTTTTAAATGGCAATTCATCTTTTGAATGCAGTATTTCCCATGACCATGCCTGCATAATATTTCTTCCACTGTTTATTATTTAAGGAAGTTCATGTTCAAATCCAGAGAACTAGGGGAATCTGCATTTTATCACAGATTATGCTTTCAGTGATGATGGGAAAGTTTGAAATAGGATGAATATTTTCCTTTGGAAAAATGCTGAATCATTCTTAGTACGTGTATTCTTTTAATGAGATACATAATTTGCATTCCATAAAATGTACCCCTCCCAAGTATCCAAGTCAGTGGTTTTTTAGGATATTCATAAAGCTATGCGTCTATCAACTCTCTTTAATTCCAGAATCCTCTCATCATCCTCCCATGACCACATACTTACCAGAAGCCACGCCCAGCGCCCTCTTTCTCCAGCCTGTGACAACCCCTGCCTGGCATGTCTTCCTAAAAGGAAAGACCCGGTGTTCTGGACATTGTACTCAGTGCTACACAGCTTTATGTGTTTCCATTAGAACTGTTCACACAGAAAATAAACCACGACCTTCCTAAGTATTCTGACATAAGAAACTACCTCCTCCTTTTGCATTCAACTTTTTCAAACATGTTTTCTTTATACAAAAAATTTCTGTGACCACTAGAACCTAAAACATCATCATTTTTTCTCAATTAAATTGTGTTCACATTTCAGAAGTGAGAAATATAAATCTTCAGCACTTCAAAGCAAGAACCACCGGAGTCCTTCTTAATTGTAAGTTGTTGTGCGCCCCTTCCTGATGCTCAGAATGCTATGGGACCTGAGGTGTGCTGCAGCCCGAAAGGTCGTTATGGCCAAGTTTCCAAGTTTATGGAAGAAGCAGATCTTCTCTGGGCTGGGAACAAACTCAAGGTCGCCAGGTAGTTGATGGAGATGTCAGGAGAGCATCCTCTTCTATTAGTACCAAGTATTTTAGGAAAACATTGTCATAGTGAACTACAAAGTCATCCACCTCATGAAATTATGCCTGTGAGCTTCATCTATAACTTTGATCTGAGCATGTGATTTCTTCAACCACATGAAAAACATCTAGATGTTATGTTTTAAGACTCTGTGAAGATCAGAGGATACAAATCAGTCATCGAGATACAGTAAAGAAGAGCTGAGGTTCTGGAGGGACCCAAGAAGCACAGTTCAGACTTCCCACTCCCAGCTCTCCACAGGACAGTGGAGCAGGATAAATCACTAAATTAGGAAGCAAACAAGTCATAAGATTCAGTATTCTGGGAACAAAGGCTTTGCAGGCCAAGGATGCTTGGCATTTAACCACTGCAACAGTTCTTCATCTGTGTTGACTTTTTGGAACTTGTCCCGGCCAGGCTGGTGATGGACCTGCTGTCGTCCCCCTCGGTTCTTTTCTTCACTTCCCTGGGAAGGGTGAGGATGGAAGAGAGGATTATTGAGATACAAAATTATGCTACATGCAGTTCTGGAGAAATAACAATGCTGACGTTTTGTGTGAACCATCTGGACACTGTTCTAGTAATAAAATTCTTTGTGGGTGGTGACTTAATTGGTTGTCACAAGAAACCTATTGAGCTTGTTGTGTCCCATTTTATATGTGAGGAAATGAAGGCCAGAAGAGATGTCCCTGTGGTTATACAAATGGATAAGGGAGACTCAAACTGTGCAGGCTGGCTCTAGTCCCTGTACGTGCACACAGACTACCAATATATTCTGAGCGCAAGCTACACACGCACACACACACACACACACACGCGCACACACACACACACACGCAGGCATGCACGCACACACACTGACCTGCATGCACATGCACACATGCACTCCCACGCCCCTTTACTCCTGCTTTCCCCATAGGTTTCTGCCACATTGACAGTTCACTCCTTTTCACTCTGGATCCTGACTTCTGCCCCCAATATAATGCCTGCTCCTTTGAACAAAAGCAAATTTGGTCTTACAACCATTCTTAGATTATACAAGATACAGAGATAACACCAGATAGTTAAAATCTATGGGGGAAATACTATCCTTTGCTTCTTCCTACTTTTTAAAAAAGTGACAGCACTGACAAAATATTTCAACCTCTCCTGTCATACAACAGCCCTCTAGGAGTGGCTGCTTTTGTGAGTAGCTCCTGGGATGCCGTGAAACGTGAGGACCCTCAGACAGGATGAAGGACTCTGTGGGTGAGACAAATGTGACAGCACATCCCCAAGTTGGCCCCAAATACCCCCACGGTCCCTTGTGAGTGCCTGGTGGTCTTTTGTCCTTTCTCCTTGGTTGACAGCAGCCATTAGGAATGCCCAGTCACTTCAGCCTCCTCTCCTTTGGGGCCATGGACTGCCATTTCAGAAGTCCAGAATCCTTCAATGGAGAAAAGCCACCAGAATGCCACAGAAACGAGTGACACATGGGGAGAAGCCAGCCAGAGCCACAGCCCCCAGGAGCCATCTGACTACAAACAAATGAGATCCTCAAACAGCAGCAACCAAGGAAACACCCAGCTGAGAGGTGTAGCCAACTCTGATGATTACGGAAAAACTAAAAATGGTTGTTGTCAAGGAAAATATATTGTGGGATCGTTATTAAGGAACTGTTAACTGAATCTATTCAAAATCTTTCCAATACTGCAATGCTGTTCAGTAGAAATATAATGTGATCCACATGTCACTTTGAATTTTTAGCCACTACATTAAAAATGTAAAACAAAAGCAGGTGAATTTTGTTAATATATTTCCTTTAATACATTACAGTAAAATAATACTACTTCGCCATGAAATCAGTAACATCATTAGTGAAGTATGTATACACTGTCTTCAAAATCCAGTATGTAGTTAATATATACAGGATAACTCAATTTAACTAGCCACACTTCAAATGTCTAGTTGCTAATAAACTGGCCAGACAAGTTTCAAAAGGTTCTGGTGAATCCTAACTTTTGAAAATCTCTATACTATGAATCAGAAAGGGGGAAAAAAAAGTCTTAGCCAGAAAATAAAAAAGTTAAACAAAAAGTAAACCAGCTAGTAAGTGCTATGATATATGCTTCCTCATTAACAGACATCATGCACAGTCCACACCCGCTCCTGGCAGGGGTCAGGTGAGTGGTATTACCCTCACCTCATAGAAAACCAAGCCTCAGGAAAAGAGAAAGTACAAGCCAGCCCGTAACACCCAAAAGACTCAGATAAGACTTCCACCAACCAGAACTGTCAGATGAATGTGAGCTGTTTAAGTCACGGTATGTGTGGGAATTTGTTAGAGATAATAAAAAATTAAATCTTGGTCCTCTTGTCATTTAACATGCCCAATTTATGCCAGACTAGGGGTCCCTTAGTTTGAAACCTGTGAAAGAGAGACAGATATCGAAATACCTAATTGCAGAGTCCCTAGAAAGCAGCTAACACAGATACAGTGTGCTGCAGGAATTGTGGGAACTTAGCACTGATGTTGGAGGGATCTATTAGAAAAACAGGCATTCACCTGGGGAGGGGAAACACCAGGAGCCGGGAACAGTGTGCACAGTCTGAAGCATAAAAAGAGCACAGGCACAGTGAGACACAAAGCTGGTTGTATCTCCACACACCACTCATCTCAGAGAAAGGAGACTGAACGAGAATGGTAGGTGAGGTCCTCAGCGGAGGAGCATTAGCCACGGTGGACTTGACAGCTACTGCAAGTGGGGCTGAAGGTAAGAGAGTAAACGCTGGTTAGATTTACCGAAGGGAGGAAGGGAGAGGGAAAAGGAAGAAGGAAAGGGAGAAGAGAGGGTACAGGAAGAGAGAGAGAGAATAAGGGAAGAACAGAGAGAGAGAGAGAGAGAGAGAGAGAGAGAGAGAGAGAGAATGGCTTCATATACACTAATGCCACTGAATCAACAGGGGCTCAGAATTCCCTGGAGGGAGGGGATGAAGAAACTGGAAAGGAGCCAAGTGACTAGGTTTTCATTACAATTCTGGAAGACTGCTGAAAAAGAGAACACAAACTTGTTTAAAGACGCATCAACACACTAGGATTCAGATCCTCTGAGATAATCTTCCCACTTCATCTCCAGTTGGTGACTCAGACTACGTCTGTGGCCTTTAAAAGGAAATGGCAATCAAAAATACAGAGGCAATAAGTCAGTAGACAGAGATGGCTTCAGAGGCCATGGTGATGGAAGACACCCGAGAGACACAGAGATGGGGACCAAGAGAGACAGAAAGAAACTGAGGGGTGTGGGGGTGGGGGAAGAAATTGCAGAATGGACTCCTGAGGTGACCAACCCTTAATGTGGCAAGCCAGTGATTCAGGTAAAGACCCTGCTACTTCCTAGCTATGTCACTGTGATTATTTTAGGACCCAAAGCTTCTCATCTTAAAATCGGCATAATAATCACAGCATCTTCCCAAGACAACCCCTTGCTCTTCCTCCTACCACTACATATCATGCCTGGCTGGGTCTCTCCATCTTTTCCCTCCATGTGAAACTGCAAGGCTTATTTTTATTCTTGAACTTTTATTATTGAACCTAAAAGCAAATATTAAGGGGGAAAATATGTTCTTACATCTTTCCTCTGGCCTTCAGTTTCTATACCAATATTGGAGGCATGCCCCAATTTAAGAAAATCAGAAAGATACAATTCTAAACATTACAACAGGGTTAATGTTGGGAAAATTAAGTAGCTTCACTGAAAACTAACACATGCTGAACTGCATGTTAAAAATGTGTACAATTATTATGTGTCAGGCAAAAAATATAACAAAACAATTCCCCTTTAAATGACTCAACAGCTTTTCCATTCAACTGATACAGAAGCCTGAGCTTTCTATTTTTTTCTACCACTTTCAGGTTATTGATCAACCACACGACTACTGAACCTGAAACTGCTGCACAATAGTTAAAATCTGCAGCTCTGACAAAAGTAAGCTTCAAGCCAACAGCATCATGGTAATGAAGAAATGGCCACACAGCCCTACAAGAAACTGCATTTGTAGGAGAAGCTTCAGCTGGGACTGAGAGATTGCCCAAGAAAAGGCAAAGTAGTTCAAGCTGTTAACTAAACACATGTGACCACTCTTCTAAATTGAATTCTGTTTCAGACAGTGCAAACTCACACAGTTTTCCGGTTCATGTTTCAAGACATTACACAGTATAGAAGAGACCATGCAGAGGTCACCCGATGAGATGGAAGGCAAGAACTAAAATGTTTTGCATAATGTACAATTTTCTAAAGGTTGTAAAACTTTTAAAGATTTTGCTTCCTGTGGAGATTGTAACATTCATTTTCATTTAAGGCTTGAGTACTTTGACAAGCAAATCTGAGGGCAGAGCATAAATCAGTCTTCATATATTTGCTTTTATTGTAATTTTAATATTTAACACGTCACTAACATAACTACAGATTCAAGCTGGGCCACACAGTAAGAACAATTTAAAAAAAAAACTATAAGCGATTCACAAGAAGCTAGTCTATTTCTTTGTCTAAAGCTTAAAAATAACTAGACCTATCATTACATGGCTCACATGACTTTTTTTTTATCAAAATGCCTTTGCACGACACTTGTTTGGAGTAAATAAACACGAGCTGGTGTCTAAGCTACACAGTCCACAGGGCTGATGCCTGCCTGCCCCAGAGGGCCCCAGCAGAGCACAGGGCACGTGGCTGCAAAGCAGGCAGCTTCCGGCCTCTCCCATTTTCATGGCTATAATAAGGGAATTACTCTACAGGATAGTGGGAAGAGGGCACTTCGCATGCATTTAACCCTAATACAGCCCCATATCACAGAGCATTCAGTAAGGATTACTTTATTCAGTTGAGTACAGGCTACTAAGATTGTTAGTATAGGAAAAACAAACTTTTGAGATCATTTCATTCAGCCCTCTTTTTCACTTTACAGATAAGGAATGCATAAAGTAAGGCAGGGTCCATGAACAACTCCACCGCTACTGAGAGGTAAATTTAAGGTGGACTTTGCATCTCTTCCAGCCACCACCTAACAACCAAGAGCTCTGTACAGTTCAAGTATCTCTTATCTGAAACACTTGGGAGGAAAAAAGAAACTTAGGAATTTTGTGAATTTGAGAATGCACAGAATTTACCAGCTGAGTACCCCTAACCTAAGAATCCAAAATCTGAAAAACTGCAAAATTCCAAACTTTTTGACATTGAACACCTACACGAAAAATGTTTCAGGCTGTGGGGCACGCTGGACTTCACGCTGGACTTCACTCAGTCTGCACAAAACAGGACCTGCAGTGTCCTTTCTCAGCGTGCGGGCACTGCCATTCAGTGCTCCACAGATGGAAGCAAAGGCGTCACCCAGCTCCTGCTGGGCACAGACCCAGGAGTGCTCTAATGACCCGTGGGTCCTCTCCACTCTGCCTGCGCCAGCAGCTACCCCACGCCCACCCAGGAATTCTTAAATACGCATTGATGCACTGATGATGCACTAACAGAACCATTGGAAGCAGTGAAAACACTCACAAGCTGAGCTATTGTTCTACCTTTAGTAACGTCCAACGGTGGACTTCATTGAATTCTGCAGCCCCTTTATTCAATGTAGCATGTTCGGTGAAACAGCTGGTGTTCCCTACCTACCCAGAACATACTGTATCTATAAATAACCTAGCATGTATGTATGTATATATTTATTTATTGCAGTACTGGGAATTTAATCTAAGTCCTCCGCATATCCCCATCTTCACCACCATTTTACCTAAATAATAATTTTGATAAAATTATTCCAAGTACTATGATACAGAATTTGCTTTGCTGGTTTTTTTTCCCTTTATCCAGGAAAATGTCATCATAGGCAGCTGTATTCATCACTGTCTCCTGTATTAAAAAAAAAAAAAACAAAAAAACGGCTCCTGGAGTTGACTCACCTAAGTCAAGTATTACTTTGTGGTGACATTTTGCAGAAATGTCAACGACACCTCAGATGCACCTGCTTGTTTGACAGTAAAGATATTTTACTAATCCTCATAGCAAATATCACCATCACCAGTTTCTGTAACAAGAATATTTTTTTCTCCTACCGTGGCAAGATAGAACAGTGTTTTATAATGTAGATTCTTAGTTATGGTCAAAAGATTTGACATATGCATTCACTAAGTGAAAAGTCCACCCACTTCCGGTTTTCTACAATGAGGCAAAGCCTTACCGAGCAAGATGAAGAACAGCTTCTACTATGTTGGAACCATCTTTGGCACTGGTTTCACAGAATAAGGCCCCATAGGTCTGTAGAAAAGAAAGGATACACAATTTAATCAAATCTTTAATTAGGTTCCCTGACATGTTAGTTATTAAAATCAATAAAATGTTTTTCTATGAAGTATGATAAGAGTGACTAATAGCTAACAAATCAAATTTAGAGTTTTAATACTTAAACAGTCTGAGCAGTTACTTCAGAAACAGTTTCTAGTATGTGGATTTTTATTTCATGTTTAAAAATATACATATTCATGTTTGAAGATTATTGTTTATTTCCAACAATTATGCTCACACCACTAAATGTTCTCTGTCAACTGATCTGACAGAGGCAAAATTGGTAGCTTAGGACCGAGTGTCCACCCAAGTCAGCTTTGGGCCAGTATTTAAGGCCCGCCTCCTTTGCACAATCATTTCTCCTTCCCAATAGCCGGCAGCCTTCATGTGGCGAATATCAATGGACATGTTCTAACCTCTATCATTCAGCCTCCTGGAAGTTAGGTATATAATCTTGGATTGCATCATTTTTATGTTTTAAAATTTTCAATGAACCTCCTCCTTTCTCTATAGGTAATATTCAAATACTTTCTCCACAGACAACAAGGTCCTGCTTAATGTGACCTTGGCCAATCTTCCACCTTTATCCTTCCAACATAGCTCCTCGCTCAACTACTCTAATTTTTCTGTTTTTTTTTAAATTTCTCTAGTGCCCCAAATTCTACCCACTTCGGGCCCTTTGCATCTGCTCTTCCTACTACCTAGATTATCTCTTACCTCATCAAACTCTTCACTAGTCTAACACTTAGCCTTTTAAGTCATTTATAACCTCAACAAGCCTTTCTGCATTAAAACTCCATGGCACTCTCTATATACTTCTGCATAGCATTTCTCAAGGTTATAATTTCTAGACTTGTTTTTGTGTGCATTTGTCTAATTATCTAGAGACATTTTCTCTTAATAAAACATAATAGGTTTGTATTGAGGGCTTGAGTGTGGGTAAAATGTTCCTTTGAGGGACAAGGAGAGGATTTTATGGTTGCTCTGAAGCAGGGAGAGAGAAGAGGCTAATAATGAGGAAAAGTTGACTCCAGTGGGACTTTTACTTAGGAGCCCCAAATCCTCAGAAAAAAATCTACACACATCACCCACTGCATGCATGTCTAGTAGAAGCCGTTTGTGCTTCTGCTGACTTCAATACCAGGATGTTATAGCATGAAATGGAAGCCACATTCAAGGACACAAGAAGATGGAAGTCTTGAGGTATGTCAGGGAGCAACTCTTGGGAACTATGAGGAGAAACAAAACTGGCAGGTGCCCAACAATTCCTAGCTGTCCAAGTGCCTGTGAAGATCACACTGAAGCAGGTGGTCCATGTGGGTTTACTGCATGTTTCCCCCCTCCTGACCCCATCAGTAAACCAAGCAAGGGCAAAGGACCCTTGCTTTGTTCTTTGATCTTTCCTGGGCATATAACGAAGTGTTAATCACACAACAGACAAAAAGTACTTGCTGAATGACAGTCCCCTAGTTTCCAACTTAAAACAGGAAAAAGAGACTTCATTTTGAAGCTTACTTGCTATGGAGTCCTTTCTTGGTGCTGACAACAGACACCAACACCAACATCAAACCAGACTGTTAAAGTGTGGATTTATTCGATCCAAGGTGAATTCTATTTCCTTGCCTGGGTCAGAAAAGCCATGACAGGGCCACACAACATTCTGACACAGTGATAGTGGCGGGAGAGAAAAACTGCCTGTAGTAATAACCCATGTAGGAATGAATTTAATCCCCTATACAAACTCATAACCAAAAATAATTTTACACTATTCCAATTCAGTACAAATCTTTGAGGAACAAGAAGAATCCTTCTAATTTCTTTCCACTCAGGTGCTCCATCTTTTGCCCCTTGGCATGGTAACCCTTTTCTTTACCTGGACTTAGGACTAGAGAAGGATTCAAGGAATTAGGTAAAAGGTTAAAGGAAGACGGTGAGATGATTTCAGCTCCTCTTTGTTGATGATACTCACTGGGGGAAAGAATGACATGATTGTTCTGCCCTCACGAGGGATTTTCTCCTTGTCATAATTACTTATGCTCTGGTAAGGGCCAGGAATGGGGAGTTCTTGAGGTAAGAAGGGTATTGTCCAGTCAAACAGGATAAAGACTTGTCAAACAGTCTCTTAAGCAAAAGCAGATCAAAGGGGCAGGCCACTGAGATTCCAAAGCCACTAAACTCCTTGGTTCTCTTCTACCTCAGACCAACTCCCACTCTTACCATGGCCAGTTTTTCTCCAAAATATCCTGGCACACACTTCTGTCCGTCTGCAGTAGCAGTGGCACGAAGATCGGACTTGTTCCCAACCAACATGATAGGAATAGTCTCCTGGGCTGCATCCTATCACAGAGAGAGAAAAAAAATCATGCATGGATCAAAACATGGAGAAATGATGGTGACAACAGTAACAGCAGAAGCAGCTACCAGGGCATTTGCCCTTGTAGGTCATATGATGTGTAAAATGTTGTGTAAATGTGAAGACACTTCTATTGGATACTAATCATTCTAAGTCACATTTTTGGTAGAACAAAGGGAATGCTTATAACCACTGTCCAAATCTTATTCCCAATTATAATAATATATTTAGTTACATTATATTTAAGACAATATTTTTAAACTTCAAAGTATCTCTAAACATAGCCATATTTTCTTCTGGCCATAGGTGAGAAAACCGAAATTCAGAGACATTAAATAGGAACACAGAAGGGCTGGAGCCTACATCCGAATTATGCTTCCATAACCTCCTAAAGTACAATGCTCCATTCTTGGGTTAACAAAAGGATAGAAGGTACTGGGCTTAATCAGCTTTACACAAAAGAAATATATATTATTTCTTATCTCTAGCACACAAAACATTATACAAACCAATATAAACTTTAGAAACATGATCCCAGAATTATACTTGGCTGGGTGCTTATATATGTTTTTACAATTTTCACTTCAAAGTACAGTGATCACAAATCAATGTCACAATTACATAAACATACAAGTAATTCTACATCTATCATAGGCTAAGACTAGAGTCCAAAGTTCCTCACTCACTGCTCTCAGGGTTACAAGAGAAACAAACCTGAAAGTTCTAGGTCAACAGTTTTGCAATAAAAAGTCAACTGCCATTCATTTGAAGTAATAGACTCTAAAGCCAGTGTTCTCAAATCAGCACATGCAAATCGTTACACCATCCCAGCATTCACAGTGGGGCTAATGGGACCTAAGTGTGAGTATGGAGCTGAGTTTGAGACTGTGGCCCCCAGCACATGCTCACACCCAGGTGGCACTTAACCTGTGTTTCTAACACTGTGGAAGTCCTACACACATTTAGCCACACTATCTCCAACCACACACACTGTCTTATTTATGAGACTGCTTCAACTTATGCTTCCAGCATTTTCACTTCAGTACGCGAGGTTCTGATTTTATCTAAGTTTCATTCCCAGAAGCTACCCAGAGGAATGCTGGCTCTAGGAGCACTTGGGTAACTCCTGAGGAAGTACATAACGCCACCAAGTGCCACGGGACGCTTCCTCTAGCACGCCATTCTTCCTGATAGCCCAGACAAATGGCTTCTAGTCAAGGTCACTCCAATGAAGAAAAGCAATAGAATTTCTCACAAAGTCCTATAATTCTCTCAGGTAATTCTGTGGGGTTTTTTTTTTTTTTTTTTTTTTTTTTTTTTGCTTACTTACCTCAATCATATCTACCCATTCTCGAACATTAAGAAAGCTTTTCTCACATGTAACATCATACAGCAGCAAAACGCCATCTGCTTTTCTGAAGTAAGACTTGGCAATACTTCTGAACCTGGGAAAGACAAAAACATACCATCCGTCACCTGGGTGCTGCTTCCTTCTTCACCTCGTTCAGGCTCATTTTTGTTCTCATCTAAAATCAGCTCCAACTGAGAAGAATCCGATGGTAACATATTGCTGTAATGTAGCCATCGTCAAGGCCCTGGACAACCCAGTGAAAGGGAACAGGATGAGAAGTAGGTGACTGATTTCAAAAAGTGAATCATTTTCTCCACCAAACAGTCCCCAAAATGTCTAGTAACACCAAAGTACAGCTACGACCATGGAGAAAGGATAATTTTTTTTTAAGACTTCTATCTGAGCAACAAGCTCCCACACATGGGACACAGGATGCCAGAAGGAGACGCATGTGAGAAAAGTCACTGTGAGGTTGGTGGCAGGACATGTTGTGGTGAAAGAACTGATGAGGTGGACCACTACAACACGCCAGAAGATATGCACCGATAGAGGTGGGGAGTGCTCAGGAGGGCAGAGCACACCTCAGCATACACACCTCAACACAGTCTTCACTCCTCACCAACTCGGGCACTTTATAAGCCTTTTACCTAGGGCCATGATAATCACTGATATCTTTATAATGTTGGAACTCCCGAGGGGGGGCCCCAAACCTCGGGCCATGGATCTATACCTGTTCATGGTCTTGGAAGAACCAGGCCTCCAGGACAGATGAGCAAAGCTCCGCCTCCAGTCAGAGCACTTCTCCTAGGTTCTGACACTGGTGCTGATCTGACAGGAGGTGAAGGTTCACTCCTCCGGTCCTCAACTAAACCTGTCACCTGCAGTCAAAAAAGTTGCGGATCACAACGCTAAGGAATATGAGCACTGTGATGGCAAGCCCTGGTGTCTGTTCACCACTGAATCTCAGCATGTTGAAGGTTGCCTGGTACAGAGGCAAGCAGCCCAAATTTATTTGCTGGACATTCTAGTAGATCCTGTCCCCAAAGACCTATGCTTATGCTTCTAGTCACTGCATTGGATGCAGAGAAAAGGTGTTATCGCACAAAGTGAGTCTTCTATGTAACTAGTGTCTCTGCCCTTGAGCCAAGGGGAGTTGCCAGGTTTTCTGCATTATTTATTGTTGCACAGCTACGCAGCGCCACACACTGATACTGCACTTGGGAGTGTTTCCTCACCTAATTTCTCCTGTTAGAGAAAGAGACCTAGGAACGGGGGAGGAACAAATAGGGAAAAGGAGAGAAAAATGATCAAAATGCAAAATATAGATATTACATTCTCAAAGTCATATATAAATAATAGGTCTTGCAAACATATGAATCTTTTTATTTTTTGAAAAAAGGAAAGCACACTGCATGCCCCACCTGAGCACTGGCTCAAAAAGAAGCTTAGAAGCTTAAAGATTTTCTTTTCACACAACTAATAGACACTTAAAAGAGGAGAGGATGTAGAAAACGCAAAGCATGGATGAGAATAATATATCTCATTTTACAAATATAATTAAACATACAGTAATTATATGTAAAGCAATAAGGCATATTAATAATATATAATTATGAGTCTAAGAACATCAAGCATGATTTTGCCAACGTGTTATGAGAAGCACTTGCCTTTCCTGCCCAGCTGTATCCCAGAGCTGCAAAACTGTTTGCTCTCCATCTACAATGAGAGTTTTCATTTGGAAATCAACTCCTGAAAAGGAACATGAGAATGGAGAACATGACATAAAGAATTCCATTAGCATGTCACTTTCAAACCCTCCTTCAATGAAAGAAAAACCAATAAGCCAAAGCTCAGCCAGGCAGAAAGGAATGAATATGGCCTTCAAGGAGAATGACCTTCAAACGCTAATTATAAGTCAAACCACATGTGTGCATACAGATACATCACCTGCAAGGAGGCTGATTTGGGAAAAGACTTAAACTACAGAAAGGGAAACCTAAATTCTGTTTTCCCAGATGATTAGATGTACTCAGCATTGTGTGTGTCATGTGTCATGTGCTAACATGTGTGCTTCTGTAGGAATGTGTGTATATATATATATACATATTAATGTGCACATGTGTATGCATGTGGACATCTATATGTGTATATATGTGTAGGTTTGTGTGTTTTTATATACACACATGATACATTCACATGTGTGAACACATTTATGTTTCTACGTATGCACATATACATACATATGCACATATATATTTACATAAAAATCTTATTAAGGTTTTATCAAACCCAATACTCTTTTTATGAGTTAAATTCAAGTAAACTTTCAGTTTTTTTTTTATCTTGAAGGGAATACCAGAGAGCCATAAATTTACAAAGTCATTGTGAAAAGGGCAATCAGTTTACCCTAACTATTTTCAGTTATTACAATAATAAGGGTTTAGGTCAAAAAGAAAAAGAAATGACAATTTGCATATCTATCAAGTTTAATGATTAACATGTAAATTTGGGAAAACAAGACACCTATCCTGTTGTTTTGTTACGTTATGAAGACGCAGAAGGCGGCATACATTCAGCTATGATTGTGACCATTATCACAAACTGACCACTAGCACTGTGACTATATCAACATCAAAGGACACCTTATCTTCCAAGGCTTCCTTAGCCACCCTGTGTAAACACTGTACTTCTTCCCAAGCCTCAAGGTTGATATGTGGTATTTTTGTCCATTTTTCGCTACTGGGGTGCAAGTTCTCTGGGGGGCAGAGTTCAGTAGGCTTCCTTCACTTACATCCTCAACTACAACACTAAATGGCTCTAGATAAGACTCAGGAAACACAGGCTGAACAAATGACATGCTGGTTTGGATTACCTGACTTGCTAAGTAGATACCTCTGTTACTGGCCCATTTTCCTGTAGTAAAGATAGGCTTTAGGCAAACAAACGAGGACCATTCTATAGAACAGGGGACACAAAAAGGCACATGCGTGCATGCCTGCACGTGCGCACACACCTACACACACACACACAAAATATATACACAGAGATGTCCCTATCTGTATGACTAATCCTGAAAAAAAAAAATCAAAATCAAACTCCCCAAAACCATTTTCACATTGTCAACTGAAATAGGAGCCATACCCAGCGTGGCACTTGTGTTTCCTTGAAATTCATTCTTGCAAAGTCTCATGAGGAAGCTGGACTTCCCCACAGCAGCATCTCCAGCAAGCACAATCTTGTAAGCCTTCTGTGAGCTAGGAGGTTTGGAGTCGTCACCTGCCATGTCTGTCTAGGGGGATAAAAGCCACAGCGATTGATAAGGGCAGGAAGGTAATAACACTGATTTTCTTCCTGTTGCGCGACATGGCATGGAAAATCAACAGTGTTCATAAATAGAAGTGCCTCCAAGGCCACCTACCTGGAGTGAGAGAGCCGAGATGGGCCTCCTGGAGGTAGTGACAATGCTGCCTTCACTAACAGACCCAGGGGGCTTCCAGTCCACAGCAGGACCCACACCTTCCGTGCCATATGCTTCTTCATCCTTTATATCAGGAACCTATTTTAAAAAGTCAGCAGGCAAAAACAAAGTCTCAGTACATATAAAATCACAGGCACAAGAACAGAAAACCATACAGCTAAATCTATTGTCAGGGCTATTATGGAACAGTGGTTCTAAATGACAATCTATAATTTTTCCCTAATCTAAGACAAAAAACACTCCATGGACTACACTTTATGTTTATGATCCTGACCAGTTCTTATGACAAACACAAGTCAAACACAGTAGAAGATTCCACGCAGAGCAAGGCCCTGGAGAGCAGTGCTTGTTGGGCTTACATCTGTGTCTGAAGCATCGCCTGCACCGCTTTCCTGGGTCCTGTGTGAACTCTGACACTCCTTCTGGTGCTTGTACTCTGCTTCTGAGTCATACTCATTGGAGTCGCGCAGAGTAGACAGGCCGCTGTCAAAGCAGCTCTCAGGAAGGCTGTCAACTTCATAATTCAACCTGTGCATAGGGTCACAGAGCGCCAACGAGTCACAGTCTTCGTCCACGTAGGAGGAGCGAGAGGACCTGGGAACGACAGGAGAATGCTCTGAGGGCCATGAACAAGAACACATGGGTGAAAGACAGACAGGGATGGGGTCAAGAAGGATGACATTTTCATTTGCCTAGAGGCACAAATGTGCTTCATGATTAATCATAAGGGAAACAAAAAGTGAAAGCAACATCAATTCATTTTATGTGGCAATCCATTCAGGTAAAGACTGCAAAGAAAAATGTTAATAAATGGGAGGCTTTTTAAAAAATCACCTTTCTTATTTCCTCATATAAAAAGGAGCACCCAAATTGTAAACGCAACCCCAAGCCACACGAGCACAAATGTCCACAGCACACGTGAGCCTTTGTATGTTAGTGGCACCATACACTGCATGGTGTCTATTTCTCCATAGCATTTCTGTCTGAGAGGAATGCTGAGAAGGCACATGGGAAAAGCAACCAGAACGAGGTGAAGCTCAACGCTCTCACGTAGGAAGAAGACTCGTTCAGCGGTCTCAAGTCTTAACAATTCTCCCTTCCGATACGTGACGAGCTGACATGTGAGGAAGAATACACCCTCTCAAATCGCACGAGACGACATCGCCGGTAAAGTGGCCAACAGTGGGAAGAGGGAGACTTCTCATCAACATGAACAGGGAGAAGTGCATGCCACATCTGGTAAATGGTTTGAGCGGAGGTGAGTTTCCTGCCACTCTGTGTCACACACGGTCTGGAAACACCCTCGTGAAGATGTGCCAAAGACAGGAGGGGCCTCAGTCAAGAACTGGACCTCCTCACAGCTGTGGATCCTTCCACTTGTGAAACTGGAATTTTTTAAGTAAGGAAAACATCCAATGGAGAAAACCCGAACAATACCTGCGTATTTCCCTATTTACTTTTGCTTTTCCACTTTCCCAAAAATCTAAGTTTATAGCGAAGTGACAACATTGACTATAACTTATTTGGCATCCAGTACACACGCAGCACAACCTGAGCCTCTATGTGTGTGACTCCTTACAAAGAAAGAGTGGGCAGGGTATACAATTCTTTTTTTGTTGTTGTTGTTGTTGCTGTTGTCTATTGTTGTTGCTACTGGTTTTCTGAGCAGGGTCCAACTCTGTAGCTCAGACTTGTCTTGAACTCACTATATAGCCCAAGCTGGCCTCAAATTCATGGCAATCCTCCTGCCTCAACCTCCTGAGTGCTGGGATTATAGGTGTGTACTGCACAATTCTTCAAATAAGACAAAGCGATAATGCTTCACAGAGAGATGGTGATCTTCATTTAAGTATAAGCCATGTAAATCTATGGACAAATACATTTTTGTATCACTAGCAAATGTTTAAAATTAATTTAAATTTTGATTTTACCACATTCTGTCTATCTCACTGTTACTCGACTATAAAGTTTTCAGCCCAGCACTATCGTCCTAGACCATGTGTCAATGTATGTAGCTCCCACTTTCAGACTCTGACACGGTACAAAATAAAATTTTAATGAGCTACACTAGACACGCGTACATACATGTTTACTATGTCTCAGGAAATAACAGCTCTAATATTTCCCTTCGGTTTAAAAACAGGGATAAATTCCGTACATTTCTGTGACGCCTTTAGTACAACAGCTCATGGGCCATTAGTAGCCAATTCCTGTTTGCATCAAAACTTTTCTTCCTATAGCACAGCTCACACAACATCATGAGGTCCTATAAAAGATTGGCAGGGTATGACAATAATCTGAACATCACTGCAGTATCATATACCACCATTCCAAACATGTCCTGTGGTGTCCACTTATGAGAAGCAGGGCAGAAGCAGGGGTGGAAGTAACAGTGAGCACGCATGAACGCACACCACGACATCCTAAGGAAGTAACTATGCTCTCTCTGAAACAGATTTGCAGTTTTCACATAGCTCATACTTCAAAACTTTAAAGTAAGATTATGGATGATATAAATCAATGCCCTAAATATGTTCCATTATTTTAATCCATCTCTAAGGAAATGTATCTTCTCTTTAACTTTGACCTAGAATTTGATTAAAAAAAAAATAAGCAGATGTTAACATACCTGTCATAGCCCAGGTGTTGAGGAGAATGGCCACTAAATTTTGGACTGCTTCTAGCAATTGTGTTTCCTGGTGATATGTTATTTATGCGCTGCAATACATAAGTAATTGCTCAATATTTCATGTAAGTATTTTATACACACATATTCATTATTTAACTTATAACAAAAATTTTGACTTCCAACTTGAGCAAGTATGAGCATGAAAAAATCGGAAAATTGTAGCAAAAATAACAGCACTGTTGTCTCCTCCTAATCGGATTGTAAGTCTACATCCTATTTCATATTTCACAAGAAGCACCTGGTTCCCCAGTTTTCCAGGACCCTGTGACATCACCTTTGTTGGACTTACCTCTTCTGGAACCATAAATCGGCTCAGTAATTGATTCTTCCATATTCTTATATGGCACTAGAATCTGATGCTTAAAGCTGACCGCCACAACTAAACTAAAAAGCTTTGTGGCAAACACGATCTTGGGTAAGTCCTCAAAATTCCACATGGGTCTTAGCTTGTTTCTGTACCAAGGTCTGAAATCCAAGGCTCTCATTCTGACAAGCTCACCATCATGAAGAAGCACCTTTCCCTCCTCCCAAAAGGCAAAGATTTTACTTTACTATCATGAGGTTTTCTATGTTTTCTTATATTATGGGTATCCATCTGATCATATCATACGAAGCTCTTCTCTAAGGTATTACCTGATCTTCACCACCTCCAAAATACTCAACCACTAGAAAGAACCTGACAAAAT
Source organism: Ctenodactylus gundi (assembly GCA_004027205.1). Classification (NCBI taxonomy): domain Eukaryota; kingdom Metazoa; phylum Chordata; class Mammalia; order Rodentia; family Ctenodactylidae; genus Ctenodactylus; species Ctenodactylus gundi. The sequence goes on along the minus strand of PVKB01002399.1, from coordinate 199,188 downwards.
ACCATGGCATACCAAGGATCTGTTGAGCTTGCTGTAACTGTTTTCGAGGGCACTCCTGAGGCCATCATTACTGTCATGCAGCTTCCGGTTAGCCGTTCTGCACAGTATGAAAAAAAAATAGATGAGTAAGAAAAGTATCAGCAGGGATCAATGTTAGAACTTTCCCTTCAGACAGTGACACTCAGAGTGTAGAACTACTTACCATGTTTTGCAATTTTATCCTACCACTGTTCAAACTTCATCATTCAACCTAATTCATCACTCAAAGTACACCAGAAATGATTGTTCTCTCTTTAAAAGGTCTCGAGGGGTGGTAGGAATGAATTCCTATGCTGTGGAGCTCACTGAGCCCTGGAAGATGTCCTGTTTGAACAGATTTCATGCGGGCTCTGCTTCTGCAATGCCTGAACCCAGATGGCTAAGTTCACACATCTCCATGGCTAGACAGGGATGCAGTGTGCAATATTATGCCTCAGCCTCCTGACTAATCCTGTGTCCTACTCATGCCCTGATTAGACTGCTGTACCAGGCATACACTAGGATTTTGGTCTCAGTGAGATCACAGTTCGAGTTCCAACTCAGGTATTTATTTCAACAACTTCATGAAAGTTGTTGAATGTCAAGAGGCTCCCTCAGCAACAAAATGAAAAAGAGTCCCTGCCTCACAGAGTGGCTGATCTTTTCCAGCTTATGGCCACTTCATCCTTCAGACCTTAGTTGGCACTCTCTCCTGTTCACAGGCCAAAGCTCCCCTCAGAGGACACGCACCTTTTATCTGCCTTCCTCTCACTTGTGAGATTTGTATTCACTTCTACACTCTTGATCAGTGACTGCCTTCCTTCTCCGGACCAGCTCCTTAGGGAAAAGGACTGCTGCCCCTACTCGCCCCTCCCCCTTCCACTCTCTGCATACCTGCCACATACAAGGTGCAGCCTGAACAACCTACTGAATCAGTGAAGGAATGAAAAGTACTGTTGCACTAAGTGAAAGCCTCAGCTGCCAAACGTGAGACCTCATAAACTTCCAAATATGCTGACCGAAAGATTTGCCAAGCCTGACCTCACTTCATGTGGCAAACTAGAAAAAGAAGTAAATACCACATTAATGGAAAAGAAAGAAAGAGGAGGGGGGGCCAAGATTTTGTTGGGGAGACCCTCATAGGTTGGAATTGATGTGACTTAGTCATGAGGCTGACAGACAAGGTTGACTGTTTCTTGGTGAAAAAAAAGAAAAAAAAACTCAGGAAGAACACACCCATACACAAGTGTAGTAAACTGAAAAAGAACAAGGGCAGAGGCACTGCTGTCTGCCTGCCTGGGAAGACTGTCTAACCTCAGGCCAGGGAGCTGCAGCACACACTGACGGGTCAGAGCCACTATTCTCTGCAATGACTTACAGAAGACACACTCCAAAGGGTACCGGGCTTGCAAGGGCTTTTAACTACCACACTCTATTTCCTACATATGAATAATTAATTTAGGATTAGACACATCAGAATGCTTAGCAGACCTGAGGAATATGCTACAGTGAGTACAATATTCATTTACCAGAAAACCTGGTCATATACGAATATGGCAACTAGTGTTATACGTAATGCGTTTTATTAACAAACATAAGTGTTAATGCAATGAGCACTTTATATGAGGACTTACTGGAGTATTTCAATTTGCCTCTCAAGACTGTTTCGATCTTCTGTATATTCTCGGATTATTTCCAGATCCCTATAAAATTATATTTTTAGGTTTAATCAAGAATTAGGTAGCAAGTCCTACTTAAACTATGCCTATCCTCCAAAGCCCACTTTCACCTTTCCAAAGGCATGTGTGATTGACCTGGGCTATGTTTTTTCTCTTTTAGGGGTGGGTGCTGCCACTCTGTTGCCTCTCCCCCGGGCTCCACACGTATCCACATGCTGGCTCCCTTGCCTAAAGCTCTGCTTACCTCTGGCACTGAATGTGGAACTATTTCCTCTAGCCTGCTCAGCACCCACCAGCCCTACCCAGTCTCTCAGAATTTCCCCATGCCCCCAGCCTTATGTACCCCCTCTGCCTCTTGTGTCCTTTCTGAATTTCTGTCTCTATTTCCAGCCTTGTTCCTACTGTTCTCTCTTTCCGACTCACCCTAAGCCACAGAAGAATTCACAGACCCTGGATTTCTAGGCTCATGAGAAACTGAGAAACACACACATTTGTTTATTACAGAAATCCTGGCTTCCTCCTTAAACTTTACCCTCAGAGCATGAGCCACTCACCTCTAGTCCGTGTCTTCCAGAGCCCCACTGCTAAACAAACCCATCCCCAGCTGTGAAAACTACTTAGTCTACCAAATTTCATCCACAATAACTTGTCCATGCTCTCCCTAGATGATAAAACTAAAAGTTTTCCAACTGTTTACAGAATTTACACTTTTTAGTGAAAAGTTCTGGGCTGCTACAGTATAGCCAGGCTTTTAAACCTTCATTTTTTTAAAGTTTTGCTTTTCTGTCCACAATATTTCTTGTTGTCCAGTAGTCTGACCCTCTGGAACCCAACCAGTCTTTTCTTTCTCTTTCCCCTGTTTTTTTCCCCCCCCTACTTTGGGGATAATGAAGGTCCCTGCCTCACAGGTGTTCTGGGCTGCAGGAGTAAATACTAGCGGAGTCCCAAGGGCGGGGTCCAGCAGATGGCTCTGCAGCCGGTTTCCATTACTGACACTGCCATCACTGCTGTTCTTTCCTCATGACCAAAGCAAACTTCTCTTGCTACTGACAGTCACTCAGTGAAGACAAAAGAAAAAACTTCTGCGATCACAGAGAAAACAACCTGAGCCATCACACTGCTGGTGGTGTGCCTTCTGTTGCTTAGCGCCATCTCTCTTTTGTTCTTGTCCCTCCCCCCGCCCCCGCCAGCTCAAAGAGCAGGGACTACATTCTTTCCTTCTCATTTTATATACTCCTAGCTTAAATCTCCTTATCCAGCTCAGGTATCTGCGTACAGTATACCTAATAAATGTTCCACTATTTTTCACTGCGAAACCCTAATTCAGATCAAAGTTTGCAAGTAAAAGCCAACATTTCCCCTGTGTACAGGATTATCATTAGTCTCCCTATGTAAATACCCAGGCTTGTATCTCATTTATATAAATACATGTTTATCTTTGTTAAATTTTATGTTATTAATACCATACTACAAAACAACAGAAATATTATGTGCCCACTTAAGAAATGCGCACTTCCCATTCTTATATTTGGGCCAAGATTCCTCTAACAAGAATGTACTCTTCATATCTCCTCATATTCTTCTAGATCCCATTAAGCCAGCCACTTATTAAGCCCTGCACCATTCTAAAGAGCTAATAAACAAGCCAATCAATTTGTTCTTGGAAAACAAATTTAAACACCCTACTCAGAAACCTAATACTGAAGATATAATCTTTAGAGAGTAAAGAAAGCATTATTAGAATTAATAAAATATTCTTTATTATTGCATTGCCAAGCTTCAGTCCCAGGGTTGATCCTAAATAAATAATCCACTCAAATGAAAAACTAAAATGCAAAGTTTCTTACCTTTCAGAATTCAGAGTCTGATCAGCATAATCACTTTTCAACGCATCTAACTCACTCTGAAGAAAGGCTATGTTTGTCTGTGCTTCTAAAAGATCTTTTTTAACTTTCTGATTTTCCTAGAGAAAAGGAACCAACATGGCATGAGAATCAGTTTCTCTTGCAGAAACGAAACAAATTATATGCAACCGTATGCAACCATCACACACATCACCCCTGACCTTCCCCATTCTCCCATCACTACTATTCAAAAAAAAATCTATCCAAGGTAACTTCAAATTATTATAAATTATTAAAGGTTCAAAATTCTTGTCCCTCATTGGCTCTTCATGTTTTTAATACTAACATCTGTTACCAATCAGTAACGGTGAAGGGTTTATTATGTTATACTTTAATATATTATTGGCAAATTAACTGAGACCAAACACTTGAACATCTGCTTTATTTAAAAAGAGCTGTAAAACTACTGATAAACATTTCACGAAATTAATTGAAAGGGATGTGAAGTTGATGTGATATGTATGTGCACTGTAGAAAAATGGAAAAAGGAAATTAATTATACCTCTTAGTATACAGAGTGGCCTCATGTCACATAAATTCTATTACCTAAAATATTTCAAATTGTGCTAAAACAAACTGGTAGGTTGTTAGGAAATCCCTACAAAGCTTCTTTACTACAATCTTTGGAGGCTTCCAGGCCAGATGACACAGACGGAATGCACGAGTTCCTCTTTTTTCCCTTCTGAAAGTCCACTCACATGAGACATCAAAAGAATAGACCAATAACATTTAAAGGAACCAAAGAGCAGCCTGTGAGCAATCAAATGATATAAATACACACTGGAAAATAGAAACTGGATGGAGAAAGGGAAGAGAGGAAGGGGAGGGAAAAGACAGCTGGTGTGGCTTGGATATAATTTAAGTGTCCTCCAGAGGTTCACCCAACTTGGTAATACAGAGGCAGCACGGAACCTCTAAGAGGTAGAGCCTAGTGGGTGCCCCTCAGGTCATCTGGAAGTGAAAGGGCTGGTGGGACTTGGCTCCCCTCTGGCTTCCTGCTTGGTGATGTGGTCTCTCCCCTCCAACTTGCCACTGCCATTGCCATGAGGTCCTCACCAGAGGTGAGATGACACTGGTGCAGTGCAATTCAGTCTCCAGAACTATGAGCTAAACACATTTCTCTTTTTTTATACAGTTAGTCTACCTCAGGTTATTTCCTCACCATAATAATAAAAAATAGACTTGGAGAGCAGTCTGGAAGATACGTATTCAAGGTTCTGCCATAGAACACTAAAAGGGTAAGAGCTCAGGTCAAACTCTAGAGTAGAAATGAGAAGTGGGAAGACTGAAAACAGATTAAAATTGTATCTCAAGGCACACCATCCCCTCTCCTACCTCAGCGATGTTCAGCAGGCAGAAGAGACACCAAAGGCAACAAGGGGAGAGCTTTCCCAAAGAAACCGAATGACTTCCATTAGGAAAGCTAACAGCTCTCTCGGAGAATCCCTGTCCACACATTCTGGGACCTGTGGTCTCAGCTGACAGCCAGCTTCGCACACAGAGCTCCAAGGAAGACACCTTCTCGGTGGAGGACCCAAGCTGAGATTTGCTGACGTGCTCACACTGGAATCATCCCTACTCTCACCCGCTGAAAAGATCATACTAATCCTTCACATTGAAATATGAACTGATCATCAAGGGCTGTCAGGTAGTGGGAAAAAAGCAGCTAGAAAGACCTAAATAAATCAAATCCAGAAGAGCGACAACAAAGCTTATTTGGATAAACTTTCAGTGTGAGGAGGAAATAAACATACTCAAATACCCAAAAATGGAGAAAATTTATCCCCTTTTTGCAGAAGTGGTGAAGGATGTATGACAGAAAAATAAGGATGAGAATCCAGAAGGGAGAAAATTATAGTATGCAAACTACAGCAATTCAGTAAAGCCCCAAAGAAAAGTAATTTCAGAATGAAATATGGGTAGGAAGCAAGTTTAATAATCAGTTCAATAAAAAATAAAATTTTATAGATGTTTCAAGGTGAAAAATTAACTCCTTGTATTGAGAAGCATTCAAAAGAAAATTCTCCCAGCATTCTGGGAATGCTAAGCTAAGACGATCGCTAGTTTAAGCCCAGCCTAGAAGAATTGGTGACTTAGTGGTATGAAGGCCCTGGTTTCAATCCCAGAATTGTTGAGTGAGTGAGAGAGAGAGAGAGAGATAGAGAGAGAGAGAGAGACTCTCAAGGTATATACCAAGGATATCAGAAGAAGGGTAGAGTTTCTTTTCACAACAAGAAACAAAGACCTCAACCAAAAGATCCAAGAGCATCAAGCAACTGCGTAAAAGACTTGATCCAAATGCCAGGCCAATTAAAATGCACAAAATTTGAAGCTGGTGGCGCATGCAGAGAATTCACCTGGCCATAAATCTGAGAACCTTCTCCAAGGAATAAGGGCAATGGCTATAGACAATGAAATGCACTCCCAGTTCATACCACAGCTCTACAATGAAAACTAAATTTGAATTTGTAAGAAAGAAACATTCTGTAACTGCTTTCAAATTCTGGAATTAATTTAAAATAAAATTAAGAAAATTTAATAACAATAATGTGACAAATATAAACATTCATAGATTTTTACAACAAAAAAGTAAAGGTATTACTGAAAAAAAAAAGCTGGAAGAAACACAGGACATTGATGTCCTCATTGTCCAAAGCCAGGTGACAAATGAGTCAGTGTTTGGAGAATGGAGTAAGCCAATCAGAAAAATGTAAGAACTGTGTACTTTATTACTTTAAGTTAAAAGATAAAGCAAAATCATTCATAATAGTTTGGAAATTACTGAGGGGAAATGTCCTATATAATCTCTTTGATCAAAGGTAATTAAAGACTTTTTCTAACTACAGTATCAGTTTCTCTTTAAGCTTCTAGTCCTGAACTGCTGGAATAGCAGCAGGATTATATTTATATCATTTAACAGAGAACTCATTTCTGAAAGTGAAAAAGCAATTTCTTACCATTGACAAATCATAAATCTGTTTTTTTAATGCCGCCACATCTTCTTTTTGACTTATGTGTTTTGATTGTTCTTCAAGCTGAAAGTGCAAATAGGAGTTGTACATTTGTAAATTCATTCTGAATTGCTTTGGTTTAGGAATTTCTCCATGGAAATTACAGAACTCTTCAATTTTTAACATTATAAGACTTTATAACTCATTACATAACATAAAACTCATAAGGCTTTGACCATCTGTTTTAAATATTTTAAATAATTGAAAAAGAGATTTTATTGTTGAATGAATTCTCCTGCACACAACAATGGAGAGGCTCTTTTTGCAACTCATTAACTCTAGAGCAACCCAACCTTTCCTTAGTTCAAGTTTGTCACATTATGCCTGGACATTTGTGTTCTCTGCCTTTAACACTTTCTAGTCTGCACTGTAACTGTTTATCAGTACCCAACCTATCCCACCAAAATACAGATTTCTCAAGAAGAGAGTTAGTGTCAGATTCATGCATTTTCTTCATGGTAAGCTCAAGAAATGTTTTAAGTAACAGTAACATCTAAGCCCGGTGGGAAGCTAGAGACACACCCACACTGTTATATAAGTACATTATCAGAGCTTCGCTTGCTGATGCCTCACTAGTACTACCAGTCTAAAACAGTACAGGAGCGCCGGCAATATGGAAAAGAAAAGTGCCTTTGCTATAGGATGTTTACAACAATTAGGGATGGAGGGGATTTGGGGGTGTCCGTGCATTGATCAAAGTGCTTCCCACATTTCATAAACTCTACGTATTTTGACTCTGGAGTTCCTTCACCTTACCATATGGTATCAACAGAAGGTTTCTACACAATTATATTGCAAGTGTCACAAGCCTCTTTGTGACTAAGAAAAGCAATGGATTTGATTTCAAGATACATTCTGACTGTACAAAAGACAAGCTATGGGAAAATAATTTACTAAGAAACAATGATATAAGTTAATGACAATCATAACAAATGTGCAAACATTTCTATTACTTTGGCACAGCCTTTAATGTATTCTCACATAAATCATTTTACTGTTTCACATAAGAACCACATCAGGTTAGCGGGAAATCTGGTATGAGTGGGAAAACCAAACAGTATAGCAAGATGAGACCATCAGTTATTGGCTGTTGAACTAGTTACTTGCCCTCTCTGAAACTCAGTCCTCATTTATAAAAGTAGGATATGTATACCTTCCTTTAAAAGGGTTTAAATTGAGGATGTTAAAAACCATAAGCAAGAACTTAACAAACTGTAAAATCAATAAAACATTAGTTATGGTTAAGCAGGACAGTTCACTGTTAATTCTGTTTTACTGAGAAAAAATTAAGGGTGAGAAAAATAAAATGGATTGCCTCAGGTGTTAGAGAAGCTGGTCCAGCCTCAATGAGCACTTGGACCACACCACTCCCGACGCGTGGCCTCTCACGGTACAGGGCTGCATCAGCAGCTGCTGCACAAAGCTTCCTGCAGACATTCTCGTAGTCTAAAATACCCACCAACAGACCAGTGGATACACAAAATGTGGCATTTATACACAATGGAATACTATGCATCAATAAAGTCCAATAGTGTGGAGGCTTTTGCAGGTAAATGGAAGAAACTAGAGAACATCATGCTGAGTGGAGTAAGAAGCAGAAGGTGAAACACTGAATGGTCTCTCTGATATGAGAGACCCAGATCACAATACCTATGGAACTTAAGACGAAAGACAAAGTGAAAGAGGGGAGTAGGGTGGGGGAGGAAGGAGGGAGGGGTGGGTAGGGGGAGAGACAAAAGGAGAGTGGGAAAGCCCTTGTCAACTTGACAAGATATGTATGTGCACAGAATGCTCAACTCCATTTGTAAACCTTGAATTTTGCACGTATATTTATCAATAAAATGTGGGGAAAAAAAAACCTGAGAAGCCACAGGAATAAGTGAAGACACTGACTAGAAGAACTCACAGCTAGAATCAACAGAATTTTCCATTCAGTTCTGTGACATAAGCACAGTATGAAGGTCTAAAGACTTCTGAAAATTATGCACAAGGTAGATATGAATGGTACAAAACTACTTGGAAAAATATTTAATCATCCCAGAGATTTAAATTGCCAAAGCCTACAAAATGCAGTTCATTCTTACTTCATCTCATGGTCACTTTCAGGAATTTTTAAAAGATGTGTTTAATTTAAGCTATCTCCATCATTTAGGGAACCCACCACGCGCAAGAAGTAAGTCTAGTCCCAGGTGGTGATGACCTACTGATGTCAACTTGACAGCCAGAAATCAATAATGGCATATTCATACCCTGGAAATCAGCAAATGCTCCAAACTCCTCCCTCCTCCAGAGCCACGTGTCAACATTTGCCAGTACACTACAGACTGGAATGGGCCCTGCCTGTTAGAACTGAGAAGTCCAAAGCCAAAGCCAATGCCCAATCACATCTTTATTCGTATTTCAGCAAGTTCTTTCTCATTTCCTGCTGATCAAGGGGACCCTGGATCTGGAATATTTAAAAGATCAATAGTCATTTAACTTAAAAAATACTTCCCAAATTCTTGCTACAGATCTTGCAGGAAATTAGAGGAAGGGGTACAGGGATGCCTGGCCAAGAAAGAGATCCCCTCTACTGTCACGGAAAAGACCATCAGCGGCCATGAGGTACTTGCAGACACCTGTCCTGTGAAAACCAAGGAAAGCAAAGTGGAGGAGCGTGATAAAGAACTGTTCAAGAAATACCTATTAAATCTACACAAAAGGTGGGTGACATAGAAAGAGAAGAGGACCTCAGAGTCCACAATACAGTCTTCTCAAGGAATCGATCTGACTCTGAAATTGATTCTATTTGCCACTCCAACTGCCATTTGATCCCAAATGTCTTAGACACACTGAGATGCTAAGTTGGCTCCTAGAGGTCTTGATGCCACATACTTACTTTTTTCAGTTTTTTAATGGTCCCCTGTAGATCTCCTACTTCTGTTTCATATTGACGTCTGAGGTCACTGAGGGCTTCTTCAGCTTTGCGTTTTTCCTATAAAATGAAATAAAACCAAACAAAATACAGACTTTGCTGTTTTAAATAGGCTCAACCTCTTAAAACAAACATGCTTTAAAGGGCTGTTAGAATCATTTTGCATCAAACTAAGGTGACCTGAACTCTCCCACACAGGAGGGTAAGAAGGATGGCAGGAAGAAGACAGATGGCCTCAGACGTGGCATGTCTGGAACGGAAACCTGTAACACAGACGAACTGCAGAATCCGACAGAGAACTAAGACTATTACACTCTGATAAAGGGCCACAACACAGCAATTAATTAGCTACTTAGTTTAAAGACTTCATACAACTGTCAGCTGCAGTTCTTGCTAGAATCTTATATTTCTGAACTCAGGAAGTCACAGTGGATATGTCTTTTTTCCAGTGCATTATCTAAATTAAAACTGCATCATTGAAAATTTCTATGCAAAGTGCATCCCCACAGGCTGGAAAAGTTATATGTTGCTTCACAAGAGAGATAAGGTCTGAGAACTGCTCCTTAGTTGATTTCATCATTGTGTGACCATCTGAGAATACTCACACCAACTAAAATAGTCAGGACTTCAGTAGTCAATAATGGGACCATTGTAGTAAATGCAGCCAATTACTGGCTCAGATATCATCATGCAGAATGTAACTGTACTATCTGACCCAAACATGTGCCTTTAAGTTTCTCTGGAGTGGCAAAAAGACACCCAGGAGGGTAGGGAGTACCATTCAGAAACAATCGCGAGCTAAAACATACCAAATTTATTTTCTCTACAATAAAAAATTATACAATTATATGTCATTCTTAAGTATTATGTTAATTCTCAGTGAAATTCAGTGCACTAATGTTCATTAATAGTCTATCACATCCCAAGAATGGTTGTAGACACTGGAGACAGGGTAGACAATGAAAACATGGATTGTCATGCTTTTGAGTGAAGGAAACCTCCAGGAAATGACACTAAAGACTAGGGAGAAGTGACAGAAAACCATTTTGAAAGGAAGGCAAGACCATGATCACACATCTGGACACCTGCCCAAGTCCTAAGCTCTTACTACCCACTTATGGCTGACAAGTTTATGTAAGTTGCTTAACCCGTGCCTCCATTTTCTTATTAGATGATTGTGAGAAGTAACTCAAATTAAATAATCGTTATAAATTAAATAACCAACATAATTAAATAATCCAAGTAATTCCATGAAAATTAAACGATTCATATAAATCGAATAATCCATGCAAATCAAATAATCCATTAAAATGCTTGGCAGAGGAGCAACATTTTTCCGAATAGTAACTATTTTAAAGCAACTATCATAACTCCATCCATCTCTGCAGTTGAGACTTATCTGGATAAAGTACAAAGGGAGTTTAGTGGAGAATGGACAGTGTTTTCAATAAATGATGCTGGAACAATGTGATAGTCACATGCCAAAAAAATAAATAAATAAACAATTATCCATACATTCCAACATTCATAAAACAGATTCTAAGTATCAAACCTAAAGCAATAAAATTTACCAAAGATCTGGGATCAATCAAATATCTTTAAATGAAATATCAAAGGCATGATGATTCATGGAGGAAAATTTGGTAATTTAGGTTTCACTAAAATTAAAAAAACAATGAAAATACAAGTCAAAATTTGGATGAAAACATTTATATATCAGGTATCTAGTATGGCACTGAAGTTCAGAATATATAAAACTCTCTATACTCAATAATAAGAAAACAACCAAACTTTTTAAATGAGTAAGGTTTTTGGGCTGAAAGAACAGCACGGCAATTACAGCACTTGCCTAGCAAACATGATGCCCTGAATGAATTAGGTTCCTGGACACCACATAAGCCAGGTTTAGTGACACATGCCTGTAATCCCAGCACTCTGGAGGCTGAGGCAGGATTGCCAGGTTGCTGTGAATCTGAGACCAGCCTGCTACATAGTGAGTTCAGGACCAGCCTGAAATACAAAACAAGACCCTGTCTCAAACACAAAATTAAATTAAGTTTGAATTAAATTAAATTTAAACATTTAAAAAATAAAGTGAGTAAATTTTTGAATTAGACTTCACCAAACAAGATACACCTAAGAGAAAAACATATGAAAAGATCACAGATCCTCAATACCACTAGTCAGTAGAGAAATGTAATTAAAACTGTCAGATATTCCTATTCACACCATTGGAATGCTAAAACACAGAACTCTACATACTGCTGTACCAAAGGTGTGCCACCCTAGAATCAGTGTTACAGCATCTCACGAAAATACAAAGAGACAGAGACCTACACTGACGATCCGGCCATTCTACTCTACGGATTTACTCAAGGACAATAAAAGTGCATGCTACCTAAATTTTTTTCTTTTTCTTTTTCTTTTTGTTTTTCTTTTCTTTCTTTCTTTTTTTTTTTTTTGAGACAGGGTCTCACTCTATAGTCCAGGCTAGTTCTAAACTTTGACATGTGACATGTAGCCCTGGCTGGCCTCAAACACACAGCAATCCTCCTGCCTCAGCCTCCCCAGTACTGGGATTATAGGTGTGAATTACCACGCCTGGTACATTTATGTGACGCTGTGACATGGAACCCAGGGCTTTATGTTTGCTGACAAGCACACAAACTGATGAACTATGCCGCAACCCTACCTAAATTTTTGCACATAAATATTTACCGCATATCTAATTTGTAAGCACCAATAGGTGTAAATAACTCAGATGTCTATCAACAGATGAACTGATAAGCAAACTGTAGTGTATCTACACAGTGGAATATCACCGAGCCACAAAAAAACACGAATTCCTATACACAGTTAAGTAAAACCTAATCACGTTGAATAAAAGAAGCAAGAAAAGAGATAATACCAACTGCTTCCATTTATGTATAAGTGAAGTTCCAAAAGCTTCCAACTAATCTACAATGACAAAAACCAGAACAGTGGTTGCCCGGCAAGCAGAAACAACAAAGTGAGGGAAGATGGTAAAACAAAGGTCCCGAGGGAACACCACGAGCGTGCTTGTGAAGATGGTTTCACAGCACACACGGAGGTCCAAACACAAGAAGTTTACTGCATGTCAATTATACCTCAATAACGTGAAATAATACAAAGCACATTCTCCGTGACAGGCTTCGAGGTCAGAAGGAGGCAACTGCCTAGAGAACAAGAGGGGACTATTAAGGGCAATATTAGATTTCCTGAATTTTTTAGAATTTAGGAAAGAGGAAAGTAAGAAGGTGACAATCATCAAGGCAAAGAAAATAGCTGGAGTAAAAGCAGAGTCACGAACAGTGGCACTGCAGGGCCAGTTTGCAGAACAAAGAACAGGGGCCACTGAGGAGATCTGTGGTGACGGGAGGGTAGTGAGGGACCGTCTTCAATGAGCTAGCACATACAGTGACAGAGCCTCTGTCTAGGAGGAGCTGGAGGACAGAGTTCTTCCAGTGCCAAAGCGTCTCAGCAGGCCGTGAGGTCCTGGGCCAGTGCCATGCTGAGGTTCCAGGAACCACACTGTGGTGAATGGCTGGCCACATGTGCCATCTCAGTGGGGCAGAGAAATGAGACTGTGGGTGCCATGGATTTTCAACCTCTCAATCACAGCCAGAAAACCAAGGAAGATGCTATAATTAACAAAACATAAAGTTGTAAGAGGTGGGCATTTCAATAATATAGACATTACCAATAACTACTTTGAAGGCTTAGTAAGAAACAATGAGATTTCAAGAATAACACATGTGCATAATAAATATTTGGTGAATGAATGAATGAATAAATGAGGACATGAGCAAATCAAACAGAGTGGACGAGATTTTTTTTTTTAAAGGCAGAAAAGAACTTTTCTATTTCTAAACTATACTAATCAAAGTACTAGCCACTGTTCTGTAGTTTAGCCATTAACTCTGAAATACTGGCTACAGAATGTGATATGTGAAGACTTATTAAACTTGCCGTTAAGAGGTAGGGCAATAAAGCCAGCCATATGACATACATGTGATAAGGGAAAGGAGCCCAGATGACAGCAAGCCAAAGGAAAGGACTGGGCAGTAGCGGCCACAGCGCACCCCCACCTCTCAGGCACTACACACAGATCATCGTGCCCACTGAGTACAGCTACTAGGGGACATTATTCCTTTTAGATGGAACAACAAAGGTAACAACATAGAGACATGATTATTTTTCCAGGGTTACTCAGCACAGCCAAGATGCAAAATAAATACTGAGTGCCAATGCTCAGGCCACTGTCATCGGCTGCCTTTTACTGTTAACAGTGCAAATGACCTCAGGGAAGCTTGGGCTGACTTTACCCCCACTTGGACACCAAGGTGGCGTCAGGCCCTGTCCATAAAGGCACTCCACAAAGACGCGTGGTGTGATGGACAACCCTAGAAACTCACATCTTTCCGGGTCTTGTGCTCTGCAGCCTGAATTCTTTGATCCATTTCTTCTTCTAGCTCACTCAGCTGCATTGCTGCTTTGTCCTGGGCTCTAAAATTCAAAAAGTGACACAGATTTGCATTATACATGAGGGTTAGAAACATGCTCAGAAATTCACACTGCTCTCTTCTGAGCCTGGGACTTTGAAGACGAGGAGAAACACACCTTTCCATATCATAATCCTCCTTCCTTCAGTGTAATAAGAGAAGATTCACAATTCAATCATTTGAATATAAAAGAACATAAAACCCACATGCTAAGTAAAAGAAACAGGTTAGACTAAATGATGGTTAAAAAAAAAAAGGATTGTGGCAAAGAATAACTAAAATTACCAAAACACTGGGAGACTCCCAATAAATTCAGAAACTCTTTTTCACTTATGGCTGCATTACAAAGCTGGCCCAGGTAAGGAATTCTGTGGCAATGAGACAGTTACATGTAGTGTCAAAATTATATTACATGAAATTTATAATGTTATGTGCTAAAGTCAGAAGTGAAAAAAGAGACTTCAGTGGTTATTTTTAATTAGTTTCTTAAAGTTCTAGAATGTAGATAAATTTAACTTTTAGATTTTCACTTATTCATTAAAGCAATTAATAAATCATACCTCTCTTTAGAAGAAGAACATATTGGTTTACCAAAAAAGAATACAAAAACCAGTGAGAGAGATTTCAGGGTTCTTTTTATCACAATTTATCACACAGTAAGGAGATGCCTATCACTTTACAAAGGTGGAGCTTTCAGATTAGACCACACACAGCACAATCTTCTGTTCTGTCTGAGCTGCATGTCCTAACCTAACCTCTCACACATGTATGTAATACCTACCTACCTAGGTTATAAGTGACCTGACAGCAGTCATGAGGGTGGGATTCAGACAGCCAACCTCCTGGATCACTGAATACCTACTGTTAGAAAAGGGAGAGAACGGTGCTTAAGCATAAGACCATCTATTAGTTTCATGAGCTTGGGTATACCATCCAACCTGTTTTTAACTCATTTCCTCACAACACAACCCGTTTATGTATGAATTTAACTGCCACATAACCTCAAACAAATACTGTGGTGGAAAAAAGATTCCAAAGTAGAACTTTGAGTAACATCACTATTTTTTTTCCTCCTGTTTACTTACTTTTCACCAAAAAGCCTACCCAAGTTTATGTTAACCAAGTTTGGAATGTTAACTAGCTCTGCTTACAAATACCTACTATTTGAAATCTACAACTTTGTAAGTATTAAAGCCATATATTCTGTCTTTATTATGATAATTCTTTCCAGCTATTCTTCTAGAACACCTGAGAATTCTCCTGAATGTTTTCTTTCTGCCTTTATAACTTCTGAGCAACATAGTGTGTGTGTGTGGTGTGTGTGTGTGTAAAATGATAGTACATAACATAAAGTAGTTGTGTAAAAATTTGTAATTCTTAGCAAAATTTCTACTGAGTTAAGTCTGTCTACTGCCACCTAAACCAGGACTTATACTAGGACGTTAGAGACGTAGTACATTAGAATTTAGGTACAAATGCAGCATGAAAAGCCTGAGACCTTTCCTTAGGCAAAACCAGGTGAAGATGGATGACCCTTGGCAAATAAAGCAAGGGATCACTCATGGCAGCCACTGACATATGCCAGTGAGGGCTTGGATAGCAAAAGAGGGGCCTGTAGAGACCCCTGGCTCAGGATAGAGCCACGTTTTAGATGTCTTCAAGACAGCACGGAAGGCAGAGGTGGAGAGTGACACTAATATAGCTCAGCCTAACATGATGCACCCTTTACTGACAGCAAGTAGCCTGGCAGCAGTGAGCGAACAAGAATGCCATTCTCTTCATCTTCTCTGGTAGATTTACTAATATGGACAGTTTGTAAGACATAGCTGGCTTACACAGGGCATCTTGTTGATTTTAGCAACTATTCAGTGCAAAAGAAGAGACTGTACGTGTTTCAATCTGAGGGAGAGAGAGAGAGAGACAGAGAGACACAAAGAGAGAGGCCTTTGTATGGGTCTATGTGCATCAGTACAGATGTCTGAGTTCATCCGTTTAACAGACACTCAGTGGACACTCTGAAGATCAATGTGTGTCTGCCTGTCACCCTGAAAGGAGGCCCACTCTGACGCCATGGTTCACATTCCAAAATGCCTTACAAATTTTGGAGTTCTGTGGACCACTCGCTTGGAAGTGGCCCCAGAAGGTAAACGGAGGACAAAGGTCAGAGCGAGACACTAAAGTTGTTCCTAAGAAACTCCCTGTGAATAAGAGCTCAACTCCTGGTGGAATCTAGAACTTCCAGAGAGGTTCTCTGTAGCATCAAAACACAGCAACACTTTTCTTTTACCTTGTAATTCTTTTCAGTTTTTCTAAAATATTAGTGAGATAATTTAAGTGTCACATTGGGGGGGGGGGGCAATGCCATGCCAGTGGGGAAGCCTCCAGTCAAAGAGGTTTGTAAGTTCCAGCTGGAGACCAGCAGTTGGAGGCACCTGTGGGACAAAATACCTAGGAATTGGAAGAATGCAATATCCTGTCTTTCTCCGGAATTAATGAAGAGGCACACATGGTCCTTCTAGACATTGAAGAGGCAGATGTTCAGATTACAACACATGTGAATTGGAGCTTTTGCACTAAATGGCTGTTAAAAGCAGTAAGATAGTGTATGTGTGTAAGCCAGCTATGGCGTATATGGTCTCTACTATAGTAAGAATTTAAACAGCATTTTGGCTTTCAGTTTAGGGGAAGGGCGAGCTGAGGAGAGAGAGAGAGAGAGAGAGAGAGAGAGAGAGAGAGAGAGAGAGAGAGAGAGAACAAATTGCACAGCACTTACCAATGGAAAGCACAGTGTTAGGGCTCTCTCAACCCATAATTCTACCTACTGAGTCTGCATGCCCTGAGGACAGAGTATTTCTATTTATCAGGGGCAGGAACTGAGGCTCGGGGAGCTCAGACAACCTGCCTGCAAGGTCAGGGTTCAAATGGAGTCTTGCCTTCCTCTCTGAGAGCTTCCTGTATGCTTCAAGTAGTTGGATATAAGATAAACCTCTGAATTATTTTGTATGGAATCACTGGTCCTGATGCATAAACATTAACAGGATTACAACAGCCTACTGACAACTGCTGTTTGACTCTAAAAAAAAAAAAAATACTGCCTGACTCAATTTACCCTGTGCTGGCCTAATTTCAAAAGCTCTAGACTTCTGGGGTCCAGGACATTGACCCATATCACCATGTGATGAGGCAGAAGGCAAGCTAAAGGACCGTATGCGTCACCCAGAAAAGGAGAATTGCAATACCTTTTCACTGCAATGGCCAGGTTTTCCATCTCTGTGCTCTGAAGTTTGATCTCTCGAAGAAAGTTTTTTATCACATGTTCATAAGGCTGGATTAGTCTTGGCTCCACCAGGTTGATGTTCTGATACAGGGTACTAACTTGCTCTTTTCTAAAAAGAAAAAGATCAAAGTTAAAGTTAAGCCAATAAAAAGGCAAAGAGGCAGTATTACAGAATGCAATATTTCTCTTAGGAAAGAAAAGCATACCAAAGGGCAGGGGCGGCAGCAAGAATGATCTAGAATGAGGGGAGGACAACGGATAGGCTGCTGCATTTTACTCCACCTTAGAAACTGGAGGTTGGCAAGGGCGGTGGAAAGGCACGGAAAGTAATCATGAGGTTTCTAAATAGAAACATAAAATACATCTATAACAAAATAGGTAATATTAAACCTTTTACCTAATTCCATGTTTTGCTTATCACTAATAAGATATGTTTTAGTCTTTGCTGTCATAAAAGTACATATACCTATTATCTTACAGTTAGTTAAAATTACTTCATATAAATTCACACATATCAATATGTATGTTCACGTTTTGGCAGGCACTATTTTTATTCACAATGCTCCTGACATCAAATGTGTGAGCTTTTCCCTCATTCTAATCAATCTTTACCTTTCCAGAGGTGTTGGCTCTCCAACGTTTTGATTTACTTCTCGGCGCCAACTGGAGATGGCACAGACTCCACGTAGTTAGGGCTCAGACACACAAGACTGCCCACTTGTCAGATGCCAGCCACCAGTCCCAACTGGCCCTCCGATTTTCTCATCAACTAGTCACAAACTGGGGGCTCCCAGGACTCCCACTTCAGGTTTGAGAATTTGCTAGAATGGCTCAGAGAACTCAGGAAAACACTTTGGTTACATTTACTGGTCTATTCAAAAGTACATGGCTCAGAACTGCCAAGTCCAGGAGAGATGCATAAGGCAAGTACAAAGGGAAAGGGTGTGCACAACTTCCATGCCCTCTGTGCCCACGTTGCTCTGCCACTACCTTCTGTGGTCACCAACTCGGAAGTTGTACAACCCACTGTTTTGGGGTTTTAATGGAGATTATGCTGCATAGGCAAAAAGATTAAATCACTGGCCACTGATGATAACTCGGTGTTCACCAGCTCTCTCTTCACCAAAGTCTGGTACACGATTGAAAGTTCCAAACATAAATCACGTCTTTCATCTCTTTATCATCAACCCCCATCCTGAGGCTATCTAGGAGCCTAGAGAAAACAGTCAATAACAGACACTGTTATCATCGTGAAGATATCAAGGGTTTTAGGAAATATGTGCCAGGAATCTGGGACAAAGCCCAATCATGTATTTTGTACTGTATCACAATATTTGTGTGTGATGGTACACATATTTACTACAGAATAGTTTATATTTAAAAAATTCCAGAGATATTTCAAAAAACAAGTTGACAAGATTTAGAAGCTAACCTAACAGAGGAGCAAAGAGCCGGCTGGTGAGGATGGTAGCTTCCTTCACAGTTTAGGAACTGATACCCAAAGGGGGATTAAGTGTGTGAGTCACACGTGCCCTACGAGTCCTTCATAATTCAACCACCAGCAGTGAATTCATGTCTCCGAGTGAGCCTAGGAACCACGCTAACCCCCACCACATCTAATACTCCACTTAACTGCTAAGATGCATATGGACCTTCTTGGACAACTTATTTCTAAGACCCTGCAATGAGACCTTCCATCTGAACCTAGGGGATGGCTGTGCTTGCTGGTACTTAACACAAACTATGATCATGATGTGGCAGTAGCTGCACTTTTTTAAGGCAAAAAAAAGTATAATAGTTGAAAGAAGATATGCCAGAGATTTTTTTTTTAAATACACAATTTCTTGGGCCTGAAATGATAACTTACTGTTATACCAACATGGAAGAACTCCCATGAACCTTCATCTAGTCTAGAAATACTAGGGATAGGTACCCATGGGAAAAATCTAGAAACCTTCATACATCACATTACTTAGAAATCCTCTAGTGATTGGATAAGTCTTTTGTCCAGTGATCTAATGCTCTGATTTTATAGTTACTTCCCTGACAACACAAAATGCCTGTGTCTCCTACCTTGACATGGAAGGATTACTCTCTTCCAAATGCATATACTGTCTGGTAAAGCCATTTGACAAGCCACTACAGGAATGAGGACATCTCAGAGCATTCTACAGCTACCTATGGTAGCTAATGACACCAAAGTGACAGCACAAAAGATCACTCAGAAATCCTAAGCACAAAAATCATAACCATCCAATCCATGCCCATTCCCAGGGTTTTTGTGTTTTAACTGCAGAAGCAGCCTGCTCAGTGTTGTGAGGGCACGAGAAACATCAAGATAAGCACAGGCCTCAGTAAGTGGGTAATTGTGCCATCACCACATCTGACCTGGAATAGATAATTAAGTTAGATACACTGAGATTCAGGATTACATGTCTGTTTAGTGAGTGCTTATCAGATTCCAGGTATTGTACTAAGCAATCTGTATGCATAGCCTACTTGAATTTGTACAATAACCCAATAAAATGCTTTTATTTACCCATTTTGAAGATCAGTCTGTGAAATGAGCTGGTTATAAGCTGAGTCTTGTCCTCTAGTCTTAAATTCATGCACTGAAGTCCTAATATCCAGTACCTCACAGGATCAGGATGTTACAGTCCATTCATGGGTGGGTGGCTAGAAAATGGCAGTCACACTGCAGGGCTGGAGCCAGAGCCAGAGATTCTCATGGCACAGCAGAACAGAGCCAAGTTTAGGAGGAAGGGCAGAGCCAGCACACACTCCTGTAGGTCAGTCCCCAAGCATCCACCCCTTCCAGCCAGGGCCCAAGCAATACACAGTATCCATAGGTACAAAAGGTTTCAAGGAGACACTCCAGATCCAAACCACGACATAGCGTAAGTTCTAACACCATCTTACCAGTGACCTTATAAAAGGAGGATATTTAGCTGCAAACATATACAAGTTAAAGGCCATGTGAAGCTGCAGGGAGGATGACCTATAAGACAAGGAGAGAAACCTCAGAAGGACTTGACCTTGCTGGCATCTTGATCTCAGACTTCTAGTTTTTTTTTTTTTATTGTTTCAGACACCACAAACCCAGTCTCAATTGTTTGTTACCACAAATGCCCAGGCACCCCACAATGCCCAAGGTCCAGTAGCAACTAAGTAGTAGAAATGGGATTCCGGCTCAAACTCTTGCTAGACTCCATGCGCGACCACCATGTTACATCACTTCCCATCCGTATTAAACAAGTGAACTTTGGCAGAAGGGAGGGATTCAAAACTAACTAACTGCAGAACAATGAAACATGATGAAACACAAAATTCATATTAACTCTCAAGTACAGTTGAAAATGTACCCCCCAAAAGAATGCATCTGACTGTAAACATCCTGCCCTTGTTCTTTAAAATGAGCTGCTCAGTCTGTGCTCAGGCCAAATTATGACTTAGAAGGATGCTCAAGTTAAATATTATTAGTGAAACTTCAGGAGCTAAGTCACTTCATTTAGTGATTTGAGACACAGAAGGCTGCCACCACTCCTCCCACCAGAGCTGAGGACAAACAGGGCTACAAGAGTAAGAGTAATTAGTATTTACTAGAGAGCAGTTTCTTTTTTTAATCTCTACTCTAAGATTGTCCTGTGTAATTTCAAAGCACAACAGGATCATGATCTTCTCTGCCTTTGTCATTTACTGATGACCAGTAGGGGGCGAGGTCTAGAATCCTGCTCTGTCCTGGTAACCACAGTGTCAGAACAGCCTGGCAGAAAACACCCTTAGAACCTGTTGAACAGCTAACTGCACAACACAATCAGGCGGATGCCGGGGGAGATCCCTCGCTTGCTGAGGTTTAAGAAGTGAGAACAAAACACAAGGACTCATGAACTCTCTTGGGTCACTTGCCTGTCCCGGCATTAACACTGAATTTTAGGAATAGTTTACAATGAAGTCTTTGAATCAATTAAAGAAAATGCCTGCCACTGGTCCAAAATATGTCATGTGGTGCAATACTGTGCCAGAGCTGGCTAGGTTCTCCTATGGCCTGCTTCTTGGAGCAGGGCACTCAAGAAGATTTTATTTTTCAACACCTCTGGTAGGTCAACTGCTGCCACATGAATGGTTCTGGGGAACGGAGTGAGAGAAGAAATGACCTGTGATTACCACTTCTGGCTTAGCATTTAAAATCCTTTCCAAGATCCTTGGCTCACAGCCTCTCTTCTCTCCTTCCTTCCCTCTTCTCTCTCCCTCTCCTTCTTTCTTTTTCTCCATCCCATTTCTTTCTTCCCTCATCATCCTATGGCTGAACTAAAGAAATCCAACACGGCAAATCCACAAAACTGAATGTGCTCCAGCCCTGCCGTGGGACTCCGCCATTTTCTAGCAGCCCACCCATGAATGGATCCACACAGAGAAATACTATATGGTTCTGCCTGACCACAGTCAATCTGCACCACATATACAAGAGAGAAAAGATTGCACTGTGTAAGCCACTAACACTTGGAAACTATCATACTCAGCTTAGCTTAGAAAGCTGGCGTGACAGTTTCCTATTGGGATATTTTCTTATGCTCCTCCCAAATGAAAGTACTTCCTCATCTCCTTACTTGATAACTACACATTAACTAAGTAATGAAACTTTTACCTCCAGAGTAAGTCTTCACCATCACCACCCACTCTCTTTAAAAAAAATACAGCCTAAGTATGTAAACATATATGTATGTATATGTGTGTGTGTGTGTGTGTGTGTGTGTGTGTATCACTAATTCTCACGACAACCCAAAAGAATTCTCACCAATATCTTAATGAGACAGAGACAGAAGTTAACTACTGGCTGGGCAGCTGAGCTTGGATCCTATCTCAGTTCACAGGGATCCAGAATCTGGTGCATTAGAGAGGAACAAGCTCCTCATGACAAAAACAAGTGCTAAACTAGGAGGTCCCAAGGATATATGTCCACTTATGGAACCAAAAGATTATTTTGGAGGAAGATATGCATTATTGCTAAGACGACTGTCCACATTACAAACTCACTCCTTGAAAGAATGAAAGCATAACTAAGATTAAGATGAGACAATCATATAAAGTTTAGCTTACTTAACCCCTTGGAAAAGCACTGTGATTGCCAGTGGAGCACATGCCTGAGCTCTCTCGCGCCCCTGCCCCTTCTGCCTGTGCCTTTTATTTGATCTGTATTTGCTTAACTGG
The DNA here is from genome assembly GCA_004027205.1 of Ctenodactylus gundi. NCBI lineage: Eukaryota > Metazoa > Chordata > Mammalia > Rodentia > Ctenodactylidae > Ctenodactylus > Ctenodactylus gundi. The sequence continues at coordinate 176,654 of PVKB01002399.1, read as the reverse complement.
AGAGCCATCTGGAGTCTGGGGAGAAAAAGCAGTATACTGCACTTGGAGATTCTCACACAGGATGAAACTAAACCAAACCAAAAACTAAACCAAAAAACACTTTATCCCAACAAGAAATAATACTTGGAACCCCTGAGACAGTATCTGGACAAAGGACAAATGCATTCCTGGACCTTAATTCAGGCCCTGTATACCCATTAAAAGAATGGTACATACTATTCCTTACCACCTCCCTCTCCCAAGAAATCTATCTATCAAATGCCAGGAGCATCACTAAAGCCAGGATGCCTCCAAAATCTCTAAAAATAAACTAGAGACAAAAGCAAACTGTTAGGATCACCAAAAGGGACAGAAGATAATAAGCTCGCCAAGCCCAGCACTAACCTGTTACTTATTAAATGTGAGATTTGTGTTTTCTTCTGAGGCAGTCAAGAACTTAAGAGCTACTTTTGTTTAAAACAACAACAAAAACCAGTGACTCTTCACTTGGCTCTACAGATGCCCAATAGGTAAGTAAAACGGGCCAAAGCTTGCATCTGTCTTCATTCTGTATCTGTGCAAGTTGCTACCTTAAAATTGAGTTTGATCATGGCTCAGCTCTGCATGTAGGCACATTAATCATGTAAGAAGCACCTAGGAATTAGCAGTACAAAGTTTATCACTCTAAACTTACCTACTCTATCTCCCCCCATTCAAGACTGAGGATAAGAGACTTTCAGGAGCATTAAACTACTACCTTTTACATCTTGCTCCAAACCCTCTGTAATGGACACCTGGATGTCACCTACCGTTGCTCTGAACCTTGGCACCCTTGCCTTCCACTAGGGCTTCTAGAGAACCGAGGCTACCTGTCTTTAAGCACACGTAATCATCTCACAAAACCTCCAACCATAAAAGCTTCTTCAAGCCTCCTTATAGAACCCAAACTCAGATAATATTAACCAGACCCTAGTCCTCTCCAGCAACCCCATACAAACTAGTCCCTTTCTTTTGTTAACTGGCCAGTCTGATCTTCTGTGTCAGAGTTATGTCCCCTTCAGATCTTCTCCTCAAGCTTAAGTCCCTTTCCATTTTCTCTTCCTTCTTAATTAAAGCTTTTGTCTGTAAATGCATGCTGCTACTTCAGTTTTAATTCCTATGATCGCCACACAAGTTCCTACACGAGCCACAACACCCCTATGTGAGATTCAAACACTGGGCCCTGTACAATCACCTAAGAACTGTGAATTCATCAGTTCAACAGTGTTGGTGACATTCCTTGGTATACAGATAATCTTTTGTTCTAAGAGCGTAGCGATCACACGCCTCTCCTGGCATCCTTGCCCCTGACGTCAAAAGTTGTTTTCCTAGTACAGATGATATGATGGCTACACACACACCTCTGTTTCTTTCTTTTCTGGATCTGACCCAATCATGACCCAGAAGGCCATGATCCAAAGCCTTTGTGTGGCAATTATCCCCACATTCACAAGTACCATGGCAACCTGTACGAGGGTAGACAAATACTAGGCACAGATTAAGGGTCAAGTCACGTGTGTTAGTTAACTCAATAAAACAGATCCTACTTCTGTGGGGAGAGTCCAAAATAACCTAAATTATGCTTGAAGATGCCAAATGAAAGCCAGAGGAAACTGTACCCTGTACTACATACACCAGGTTCAGATGTTTAAAATCTGTGCCTATTCATCTTCTTACTTCAAATAAGTTACAGGATGGTTTGTGTGAAAGATATTAGTGCAGACTAATTACTAAAAAAAATTAAAGCCTCAAAATTTTTAATGTTTCCTAAGAAGTAAGTGTTTTTGTCAAATATTCTCACTGAGGTTGGGAGGAAAGTAAGATGTAAATAAAAAAGGGTCAACTTAAGACGTGCAAACATTTGTGAAGATCAAGCATTTCTCCTGAGATTAACATTTCTCTCAGAGCAAATACATATTTATGTTTATATGCCTTAATACCAGTAAAGCTGGTATTTACTAAAATGTCTGAATACCTCCCCTCTCAAGACATCTCTGAGGCAAGTCAAATGCAAATAATCCTGCCACATACTAAGGACACATTGGCTCAGAGGTTGCAAGGAAAGCTGTCCCTCAGATTCCAGTCTTTCTGCTTTAGGCATTAAAACAGAGAGCTAAGCTGTTTATTTGAACTACATGTCACATAGACCCAAAACCCACAGCAGTTTTGTGAACAAAAGCAAACACTATTAAATGTCAGCGTCTTCATCATTCTACACTAAGACAAGCCACAAGAAAATTGATGTTACATTCTAACGTCTGAGCACAGGAAATTAAAATATCCATACCACGCAAAGGGTACCACATGAGCTCCTGGAAATAAAATGCTTTAATCAGATCAAGTTTCTTCCTACGCAAAGCTTATACATGATCGAAAGATTACGTACAAGATGCTCTGACAGCACAAAATGTGACCACGGATCACCTGGAATAAGCATGTGTAGTAGTCAACTAGGTAGAAAGCAGGAAGGAATGAGGGGCCTGGAGTGTCCAGGCACTGATACCTGAGGCAGCCGAAAGCCTGGGGCACGGGGAGTAGGGGCAGGAAAGGGGCCAGGAGTTCAACATCAGATGGGGCTGAAAAAATTACCATCAGCCAGAGGAATGCATAGGATCGAGGAGGTATTCTGAGAGGATAGGATGCCAGTGGAAGACTTAAAGGTAGAGCAGAGAAGATCAAGTTTGCTTCTGGACTAGACTTGTCTTCACTGAGCTTTGGTAAAAGTAGAGAATTAAGGGAAGAATTTTGAAACAAATTTGTAGAGCTAGAGCTAACTCTAAGGTCACTGTTATTTAATCTAGAAATGTGGGATTTCAGGGGTTGTCACTAGCTTCTCCTTCACTATAAAACTTGCAGCATAACAGACATTAAAATCTGACAGTATAAATATTTCTCTTTTAGAGTAAGAATAATGCATTTTTAGAAACTCCGAACCAACCACACTACCATTCCGGTAGCAAGCACAAAGGCCTGTCCTTGTCTCTTCATACAAGTCAGGTAGAAATTACTCCTGTTTATAACGTGTTTATTGCATGGTACATATAATCCCAGAATGAAACTTTATGAACAGCAAAATAAACTTTAATGGCCAAATGTGGATCCCTGCTAGGACCGGCAACAGCCGTTGTTTCTGAAGGTCCAGCCTGGCTTTCTGGACCAGACATGACTCGGCCTGCCGACTTCCTCCAAACCCAGCCCCAGGTTTCTATCAATGTCCTCACCACAGGTCTACACCTTTACCCACTTAATTACAGAATGGCTGCCTGACTCTCCATTCTAAAGAAAAGACACAAGGTCTTCTTTTCAACTTTGTCCTGTCAGCCAGCATATTAGTGCTTTGGAGACTGGGCTTCCCTGGCTCTGTTACATGGCCACTTGATTAGAGCAGATCTAGCCTAGGTATTAAAACACCAACTCCTTATCCAGGACTTCCTGCCCAAATCCATTTCCTCCAGGTGAAAATCTTCCCAGATTCAGGTAAACCTAAAATAGTTCATTTACCTAAGTACTTACTTGGTAATATTCCCCAAATGTGTTACAATGAAAACTGCCATGATGATGAGAGGGCCAACTATATTCATTAAAAGGTTAGAAAAAATGACAATTATACATTACTTCCTGTTGAAAATCACGGCCATATTGCCATGGGGAGTTTGCCAGTGGAGGCAGGAAAAGAGGAACAGCAGGAGGCACTGTGTTTCAGGTTAAGAGAAGACTCGGCCTCAAAAGAGCTGAGGGCTCCTGAAGTTGTGAATGAACAGTACACAGCAGATACACAACAACTGGGGTCCATTCAAAGGCTTCTTCCCCTGCCACAGCTTCATGGTCCAGGGCACAAGTCTCAAGCCTTCTGTTCAATTACCTGCACCATTCAGTGGACATAATAATGGAGTTTACCACTTAGGGCTCTTATGAGGATGTATCCCACTAATGCACACTGGCTATCGCTGAGGTCATGGTGTAGATCTCCAACAAGTATCAGCCATGGCTACTATCCATTAGTACACTTGACTCTCCTACCAAACAGAGTCAGAAATAAACAGTGGCGGTCTCTTATCTACATCTGCATTGTGTAGGGGGTTCGGAACCTTGTAGCATAGAAGTCCTAGAAACAAAAATGTCTAAGAATGAAAAATAAGAACTGGGTCACCTCTGAAGTCAGTATGTCAAGGTTATAGTCCAAGAATGAGGATTTTTTTTCTATGAAGTATTAAACAGGAAACAGTTCAGGCATTGTAGACAATATAATTTCTGCTGTAACTACTCAACTCCATCACAGCAGGGTGAAAACAGTCCTAGAAAAAGCATAAATAAATGTATGGCCATATGCCAATAAAACTTTATTTAGACAAACAGGCAGAAGGCCAAACATTTCTTACATTATTGACACTGTTAAAATCTATTAACATAAATCCCTGAGTAGAGGGTTGGGAATAACACAGCACAGACTTCACTCTTCTTTACCAAGAGGAACAAGCTTTTGTTCAAATCCTGTCCCTAAATCTAGATCAAATTTTTTTACATATTAAAGGTAATTCTATAGATAGCACATTAGTAGTGTACCATACGTGGGTATATGTATTTAAGAGCACTTATGTGCAGTGTACATTTATTCTCCCAGTATTATTCTTATTTCAATTTAGCGTGATACAAATTAAATGCAGGCATAGTCAAACCTTATAAAGTTCAGATACATAGGTGTATTATGGTTATTTTGCCCTGAAAATCTGTATTTGGGCAAGGGAGATCAGAGTTGGGGAGAAAATAGAGACTGCAATCTCAGTTTCTATGTAAAATTTCCCGTTAGATGGCATTTTATCTTCCTGGGACAGTTCCAGTTTATGCTATAGTACTGTATCCCGATCACTTCCATGTTTACTTAGAATTTTCCTTTCTTTGATTAAAAAGTTGCACACGCAGTCATTAAAGCATGTACTAACTGTGCATAACTGAAGTTATTACAGCTGTACTCCAATAAACCAGGATAAGTTGTGGATCTCCACTTTCACCTAGCAGTGAGGGAGACATCTGTGCAGGGAAAAAAAAAAAAAAAAAAAAGATTTCTCATTAACAGGTGGCTAAGTCTGAAGACAATCAGAGATAAGCCTGTATCTCTTTTCCTGACCCTTTCCACGTAAAATGTAATTAAGACTTCCTTTCAGGAGCAGGAAACAGAATACTCACTGATCAAATAAATTAAGCCCGAACAAGGGAAGCTAGAGACAGACACCTCCTTCAGGGCTCAGGGGGTGGTAAGGAAAGCCTGGCAGAGGGCCCTGCAGCCACCTGGGGAGTCGGCCAGCTGTGCTGCTGCCTGCACGACCTGCTGCTGCCAGGAAGCCATGTGGCCAAATCAGTGAGAACTCAGGAGATTATAGGCACCGTGCACAAGAAATAGGTACAGACCACCGATGCTGGACGGTCCTGAAGCGGAGTGACAGAGAGTAACAGGAACATGCTGGCTGCAGGATCTAACCCCTTCTGCATAGTTTAAATGTTTAACTTTTATTTTATGATAATGCACTTGCATTCTGCAGTAAACCCTTCTTCAAAAAAGCAGAAAATTTACTTGTATAAAATTCAAATACAAAAAGGTTTTTTTTCCCTCACAAAGGTTGATTAACACATACCTGCTTACATGTTAGCTCACTATCATATCCAAGAAGAGCCTAGGGATGTGTGACCTCCTGATGTACTGGTATGTCCGGACAGGATGCGGGAAGAGGAAAAGGTCATTGGGGAAAAAGAAATGGAAAACAACACAGACTTGAGTTAATAATAACTTATCAATATCACTTTGTTAACTGTAACAAATGCTCTATATCAGAAGACTGTGCTAACAAGGAGAAGTAGGCTATGGCTAGAGGCCATATAAAGACTCTATATTTCTTTCCAACTGGTCTTTAAGTCTAAAACCATTCTAAAAAGATACCAAAGCTTTAAAAAATAAAAGAGGTGGTCAACATATACTCCAGGATGGTATATCACAATGACACATTAGCCAAATGAAAATCAGAGATACCCATCTCCTTAAGAAGTTATGGTCTCTAGGTCTTTTAGAAAATTATGCTCATACTCTACATTCCCACTGCTGAAGTAACTGCAGAAGGGTACTTTATTCACCACCTGTGAAACAAGCCTTTCCCTTAGATCACAGGACTGCCATTCTCAGTGTGCACATTTTTATTCCAAATTTTCTTATACAAATGAGAAATGAAGTTATAGCTATTTATGTTGCAACCACTGACAGAAAGAAAAAGAAAACTTCACAGAAGTAAATTAACTCAGCCTTGTGTCAGTGCAATGCGGGGCTCCAACAAGAACCAGGTCCATTAATTGCTATAATGATTTTATTTTTTTCCAATTCACCACATAAAACCAAAGTATAGCTTTTAGAAGTTCATTCTGTCAAGAACAAACACCCAACCTTATTGCAAATGTAATTATAAATCCAGTGAGAATAAAAATATAAAAGCACTGTGGTAGGCTACATGTTTTTACAAATTAAGAAATGTTAGAGGGGCAACCTACTGGAGATCCCTCCCAGGTTGTAGGAGCTTTTATTCCTCTGTTGTTAGTGAATAAAGAAAAGTTGTAAGAAAAAGAAAGAAAGAAAAAAAGGAAAAGAAGACATTTAAGATATCTATTAGAAGCCCCGCATTCTACATGCTTGTGAAACTAGCGCTACAGGGATGACACACTAAGGTCAGCTGGGACTGGAACAGCAGTTGGCCGCAACTGGACCAAGGCTGCAGAGGCCTCTTAGTTAAATGGCTGAACTCTTCAGAGGATTCACTTTCTTACCTTGCCCTGTAGGATGCCCTGGGGCTCTCCTTCAGAGCAGTCTTGTGCCTTTGCACACTAAAGTAGATAAAGGGTGGGATCATGCTAATTCCTTCCATGCCCTCAAGGCTTTCCTCCTAAGGAACAGATCCCCAGTACAGAGCCTCTTTCTAATTGGTGCATGGTGACAGGTGTGCATCTAGATTCAGTCTTCCACGTGTGGCTATCCAATTTTCCCAGCACCGTTTGTTGAAGAGGCTGTCCTTTTTCCAGTGTGTGCTTGGCTCCTTTAACAAAGATCTGGGAGCTGAAGGTACTTGAGTTTGTCTGTGCATCCTCAGTTCTGTCCAGCTGCAGTCCCTGAGTTGTCAGCTGCTAACAAGGAGATAAAGACAGAAAAACCACATGCTCCTTTGCTCTAACTTTCCAGTCACTTCCTTTCTAGCAAAAATTTACATCTTTTTCCTTTGCTGGTTTTTTTTTTCCTGATTTTTAGTGTACACCTGGCTCAAAACAGCAAATAGAACCCTTGTAACAACCTGGATATTGAGATGCCTTGAAATTTCCTCTGCCAGACTCAGAAGTCTAACATCCTTCATTTCAGATTTAAACAAAATCTCAGGTCAGGGGCAAAATTCAAACACATTTTTTGCCAGGGCACAGCAAGCATGGCTTCTAAACAAATTGTCAATAAAATCCTCCTTCCCATCTGACACCTCTTGAGCTTATCTTCTAAAACCCACCCTCCTACCAGAATTCTGGTCTTTGTAGCTCTGACCAGAATCTCCCCTCAAATTCTGTTACAGCACTTTCAAACCTTTACAAACTCCTCCTGTGACCCAAGTCCAAAAGCTTTTAAACCACATCATAGGGTAAGGTACCAATTCCTACCTTAGTTACCTTTTCATTGCTGGGACAGAATACCCAAGATCCACAGCTTAAGGGAAGGAAGAGTTTGTTTTAGTGCACGGTTTCAGAAGGTCTCAGTCCATTCATGAGTAGCTTGCAAATGTGACAGCACATGAGCTGAATCAAGACACTGTAGCTCTCTTGTGGCTGAGTTTTAGGATATATAACTAGTTGAATGCTTCTGCACCTCTTTGTGCCTCTTAAATTACATTCTTGTTAGCAACTGACAACTCAGGGACAGTGCAATTGGGACAGAACTGAGGATGCAGAGACAAACTCAAGCACCCTTAGTTACCTCACCTTTGATAAAGGAGCCAAGCATACACTGGAAAAAGGATAAACCCTTCAACAAATGGTGCTGGAAAAATTAAATAGCCACATGCAAAAAAATGAATGTAGAAACATACCCATCCCTGGGCACCAAAATCAAATCAAAGTAGATCAAAGTCCTAGATATTAAAACTGAAGCACTGAACCTCTGGAAGACAAATGATGCGAAAGTTTAGATGATGCAGGTTGTAGGCAAGGACTTTCTAAATAAGATACCCAGCGTAAAAGAAACAGCCCCCAGGATCAACAAATGGGATTATTTCAAATTAAAAAGTTTCTGCAAGGCAAAGGAAATTACCAACAAAGTAAAGAGAGAACCAACAGAATAGGAAAAAATATTCACTACCTATACCTCAGATAGGAGAGTAATAACTAAAATATGCATGGAATTGAAGAAAAACAGACCCTTCAAATCAAAGGCCAGATTAAAATCTGGGCAACAGAAGTGAACAGGCAGTTCTCAGATGAAGTTCATATGGCCAGTAAATACATGAAAAGATGTCCAACATCCTTAGCTATTAGAGAAATGCAAATCAAAACATCACTAAGATCTCATCTTACTCCAGATGGCTTATATCAAGAAGTCAAACAGCAATCAATGCTGGTGACAGTGTGCGGGGAAAAGGTAACCCTCTTACGTTGTTGGTGGGAATATAAACAACCATAATGTCACAACCACTATAGGGAGCAGCAAGGAAATTCCTAAAAAAGGCAATCTGGGATAGCAGAATAAGAGCTCATTCCTACTCCATAGAAATTCTGAGTGTTTCTCATTAAAATGTCAGCTTTTATACTTCTTGGCACAGTGCCTTTCACAGAATACTTACAGAAAGGAGAGAGGGAAGAAAGGATAAGGAAGCAGAGGCAGAAAGCAAGCCAACCAGTAGGCAGTCTGCCTGGAAAAACCAAGCAAGCTAAAAAGTTGACATGGTTTGTCAGATGGCCTAAGTCTAGAATGTCTCTTCCACGTGCTTCACAGTTGGAAGTTACAGATATTTCAATAAAGAATGTGATTTGATACAGTGAGCTTGTAGGGTTAGGATAGTGGGACAGACTCACAAATAAGTAATAAATCCTCTTTTCCTTAAGGTCACCTCAGAAATCTGGTACATTATTTTGGAGTTTCCATGCATTAAGAAAGGGTACATGAGGGATTGCATGAGGGATCACACACACACACACACACACACACACACACACACACACACACAATTTTCCAGACGCAAATAATTTGAAATTTTTCTATCACAAATTGCATAAGCTAGGAGAATGAAAAAAAATCTCTGTTCCTGAAACTGATTCCCACTATAAAGTGAATTTCAAAAAGCTGAGAATATCTGAAAAAGCTTCTTAGTAGCTATGATGCTTAATTTTAAATATGGTACTTTGGCTAGACCATTCAGTCAAACACATCAAGATGTTGCTGAACAAAGATTCTGTATGTGGAATTAACATTTATATCACTAGACCTTAAGCAAAGCCACTTACTCTCCATACTGTAGTTGGGGAGCCTAGTCCATTCAGGGAAGGCCTTGGCAGAATCTCCCTTACAAAGACAGAATTCTGCCAGTACACTGCCTTTTCCCTCAACTGTAACTTTAGTTCTTCAATGGATTCCCTAGCCGGCCATCCTATTCCATGGGTTTAGGACTTGACCACCACCACAGTCTTGTCATCAGTTCCTTAAAAACAGTCACCCCATACACACTCTATGTAATATACTTGTGTGTATGTTTGTATACATATGCATGCCCCCCCCCCCCACACACACACACACAATTGGTTCTGCTTCTCTGGATAACACACACAGCTAAATTACTGCACTCCATTGAGGTCAATCCCATATAAATAACTCTACTAGCTTCAGAATGATTACGTGCTAACACTGATAAAGCAGTCTGATAAGGACTTCCACTGATGCTAAATAAAAACTTCAATTTCAAATATCATCCAGCAGAGTAGGTTACCTCCTAAGCTCCCCAACACTCAACCCTAGCTACAGGTTGCTTGGGCAATGACATTACCCATCAATTAGATTTATAGACTTTTCACCTATCTGTTAGATTCATGGACAGAATCCTATTAACCTGAAGACAACTTATTGACTGTACCTTCATAGGAAAGAGGCAGTGCATTGTCCTTGACCAAAACAAAATCGTGAACCTGTTCACAACATCAGTTGAGTATTCTGTCTTTGTGCTTTGTTGGAGTCTCTAATGAGTTTGGACCCAAGATTAGGACCACTGTGCTATAATGCAGGTCTGTGGGCAGCAGTTAGCTCATTCCCTAGGGCAAGAAGTAAAATGCCACTAAAGTAGAAATGACTCCTATGTTTTATGTCCCTAAGTCACAGCCATAAATCTGAGACAGTAAACACAACTGAAAGCAGCAGACTGAGGAGTGTGCAGTATGGGGCACAATGCCTAATCACACACCAGGGCTTTGCTCTCTGTATGGACTGTCTGCTTCCTTTCTCTGAGTTCTCTCAGATCATTTTCCAAGGGGGGAAACAAAAAGTATTCTGTACCACAAAAACTAATACTAGTTTACAGCCTGTTCATCAGAAAATATGACATACAAACATCCTAAAACATGGATTTCTTAAATAAATAAGGAATGGTGCCGTGGTTTGATGTAGAGTTTCCACCAAAAGCCTAACGTATTTTGATGTAGTGGGATAACTTTGGAACCATAAGCTCTTAGGAGATAGGGCCAGGCTGGAAGGGAAAGATAACTGGAGTCTGACCTGGAGGGACCGTGTCAACTTGTTGAGACTGGGGACACCCAGGAAAGAGCTTTTAGGTGTCTGTTATTGAGTTGTGGGTCAGGAAGTCAGGGGCGTTCCCGCCCAAGGTACTGGAGGTCCAACTGGCAACTAGAAGTAAGTAAAGTAAGGAAAAAGAAACATTGTTACAACTTCCTCATGGGAAGGCTCTGGCCTTGCCTGAGTCTCCAAACCTCAACTTGCTCCTCACTCACTTGGCTTTCTGTCTGCTATGCTTTGAGCAGCTCTCCAGCCTCCATTATGCGCTTCCACCATTGCTGACTGCCTATGAACAGACTGAGTGAGACATTCTGAAACTGTCAGTTAAACAAATCTTTCCACCCTTAGATTCTGGATGCTGGATATTTTGTCCCAGCAATAAGTCACTAAGACTAAGACAGATGACACTTCAGGAATATGTCTATCTCAGGCCAAGGCAAAGTCAGAATTATAAGGTGTATTAGTTAGCTATATCCCTTTGCTAGAACAAAATATCTCAGTCTCGTGACTTAAAGGATGAAAGGTTTAATTTAGTTCATAGATTCAGGGGATTCAGTCTGCGGTCAGCAGGCTCCAAGGTCATGGTAATCATGGCAGAAAGGCATGGAAAAACAAAGACACTTACATCTCAGCAGCCAAGAACCACACCAGGGGAACAATGTCAGAGAGGGAGAAGCCAGGGACTGTATGTGGTATCCATGACCCAGGCAGATACACACTGTTCTTTCAATATTCTAAGTGGATCCCAAATCATCAAGTTGACATGAGCGGGTATAATCATTACATCCCATCCCATGTCAACTTGACACCTAAATGCATGCCCTTACACCATACTTACTCTCAAAAACACCCACAGTAGTAAATTAATAATTAGGTCTAACTTGGCTGCTTTGGGAATAAACATGCTGAGAAGGAACTCTTGTAACATGTCATTACTTAGAATATTTCTGTCTGTAACCTAGAAATGGAAGACAAGTTCAGATACATGGGAGCACATTTTACATTTATGGGTCACAGCTTGAAAGAACCTGTATTTCGCACTGCAAAAAAGGCTCATTTTGTAGACATTCATATTTTTATCCTTTTAAAAAATTATATGAAGGGCCAAGTTCTTCACAATGAAAAACATGGCAATTGTAAAAAATATGGTGTCATATAACTAAATTCCTTCATGTTTAACTATAAATCATCCCATTTGAATTTCATTTTTATATGTCTAAAAACAGTGGGAACTATGAAAGCAGTATGGAAATTCCTTAAAAAATTAAAAAAACAGAAATTCCATTTGAACTAGCTAGGCCTTTTCTGGGCATCTTTCCCGATTAAAGACATCATATCACAGTGACACATGCATATCTGTGTCTATAGTGGCATAACTCATAATAGCCAAATACTTGAAACATTTTATACACCCAGTAAGACATGATTAGATAAAGATAATGAAGTACATATGTGTGACAGAGTACTACTCAGCCACAAAGAAGGATAAATTTTTAGTCACTTGTAGAAAAACAACTTTGAAACCATAATGCTAACTGAAATAAATCAGATACAGAAGATTACATGTTGTATGTTTTCTCTTATATGAGAAACACAAAAATATAAGTAACTTAAAGAACAAAAATATATGGATGATAGGAAATAGACAAGCAGACTTTGGAGGAGATGCGAGGGGTATCTGAAGGGAAGGCAGAGACGTATAAAAGAGTAAGACATAATGGGTACCAATCTCCCAAGATGAATGCAGTTGTCATACACTGAAATATATATTATCGAGAGAAAAAATGACAAAATACTTGAGAAAATTACTTCATGAGGAGGAAGGTTTACTTGGCTTACAGTTTCGGGGGTTTCAGTTCATAGTTTGGCCCTGCTGCTTTTGTGCCCAAGGCAGGTCTTATTGTGAAAAGCATGTGGTGCAGTAAAGCTATTTACCTTGGGGCATCTGGGAATGGGGGGCTGGGGGCGGGGGGCTGGAGTCCAACAAACAGCCCCTTCATGAAACACTTTCAACAACCTGACCTCCTTCTACTAAGGCTCAATTCACAAAGATTTTCCACCTACCCATCGCCCCACAGCCTTTAACACATGGGCCTTTGGGAAACCTCCAGATCTAAATTGGAATACCAATTCCAAAGTATCCTAGACACTCCCAACATATTCAAAGCTCGGCCTTCCTCCTCAAAGCCAAGCCCGCTAGGGCAGTATAGCCTACAGCGGAAACAAGTATTCAGCAACATCCATCAGTTGAGCTTAAAAGGTTCTACAAAGTACAATAATGTCCAAGAGGCAGAAAGAAAAGAAAGATAATTATCCTTGGGTAAAAATGTTATCTCACAAACTCACATGGGGAGAAGATAATACCATTCAAGTTCCATGTTAGAGTGCCATGGAATCAGAAGCTCTAATTAACACATATCTTCCAAACTAGGTCATACCTGATACTACAGGGCCCAGTTACAGCTAGGAATCACAGTTACAAACTGGAAACAATAACATTCCTACCTACATCCTTTGGCCTTCTCAGCGTATGCAAATTTCAGGTTTCCACTTAAAATCTGGCACTTCTGGCAACATGGGACCTATCTCATGCATGACAACAGTGGGCCAGAGCAGAGAAGTGACAAAGCTGAGATGTGGCTGACCTTCAAACAACTGAGGTTGTTACTGGCCACAGACTGGGCCACTGTCACCTGCCTGGCCCTTCTGGTTTACAAGCTTCAATGTGTGGAGCGAGGCTTGTAAACCAAAAGGGCCAAGCAGGTAACACTGACCCAGTGAGGATCTGAAATTATTTGACAGGACCATGTAGTCTCCTGATGAAGGTATTATGCCTCTGCAGATGGTAAGAAGTTCTGACACCCTTTGGCCTCATAAGGGAAGACATGAAGTCATCATTTCTCTTTCACACAGAAGAGGACACTCTCTAGACATAACTAGTTTATGTAATTCCTGACCAATAGGGACAGGTCAACAATGCGCCTGACTCTTCCTGCTTGATTTCCTCACAGATGTTGCCACCTTCTGGACAGAGAGAAACTGCCCAGGAAACTGACTTCGGACAGGATACTGTCTTTAAGCACTCAGTGCCTGCTCTAGTCCTGGGTACACAGTAGATACCGAAAGAAAGGTTGGTAAGGGGGGGGGGGGGAATGAATGAATGGTAAAAATGTAGGAAAAAAGGTAAAAGTGTTCTTCTATGGGAAATGAATCAATAGGTTCCTTATTTAATATTGGGTATTTTAAGACAAAGTTATTCTATAGTATTATGTCCTCAATTTAAATGATGGAGAGCAATATGTAATAAAATAAAACTAGGAAGTTTAATGTAATAAATTTTATATCTCTAGTTCTTGAGGATTTCAAATCTCTTTATAATAATCTATCTCCTACTAGTTTAGCATGCAGATCTTATTAAAAGAAGCATATCCTATGGATTCTAGAGTTGACTTAAAGTATTTTGTCATATCTCCTAACTACAAAACACTAATCAGTTACAAACTCCTTATATTAATAGACCCAATACATTGGTAAAAGCAACACACATTTATAAAATTATGAAATCAAAATGAACAACGTCTGGCTAATTAACAGAGGATGCAATTTTACTGTGAATACATAACCACAGCCAAAGTCTATGCAGCACTGGCAGTTCGTATGTGGCTCTCTTGACCATACTTCTCTAACTAAAACCCCATATCCACTAATACTTTTGTATGGAGGCCCTAGAAAACTCAACAGTCTGTGCTGCCAGCCCCTTGAGTTTCTGTGCCCATATGGCTCGTACACTGAGCCCATCCTTCTGCTTTCCTGTCAGCCCACGACAGGGCACACAATGCCATACAAACATGAAAGCGGGTTTTGGAAATATGTAATTAGATCTATAATACAAGTGCTTCTATGTCTCCTCAAGTTCGTCTGTCATATGAGCATTATCACCAAAATGAAAAGAAGACTGTTTCATATTCTAAAACTCCACAAACATAATAAATGTTTGAAGCATCTATGGCAACTTACTCGAGAAACCTTCTGGACACCGAATGTCACTAGTTTCAGGTTGGGTGTTTTGGCCTGCCAAGAGGGATTTTCCTACTCATTATCTGCCTTTCAGATACTTCTGGATAAGAAATCCCTGGATACGTAAGAAGGTGAGACGGTGACCTCCGTGGAGATCAGGGTCAGGCCTATGTACTTTCACCAGTGAGATGTCAAAGATGATGTCAACAGTGATTTAGACAACGAATTAGAAAAACATACTTGTGCCGCAACATCAGTGTATCTTGTTGTCACAGGACATATCCACAAAGACCTTAAGGGTTGAATTTCACTTTTTTCGCTTTTTATCAGTACTCTGCAATCATCACTTAGAAGATTCTAAATGTTTATAAGTTAAAGCAAAGTACTTCTTTGAGAAAATAATTCCAGGTAAATCAGACATGTCATAGCTAAAACTCACCACTGCAATTTCTTTTTGAAAGACAATGCTTCCTTTCCATTTTATAACCTGATACAAGACGAATGTGGCCAAAGGAAGCAGTCTGAACACTCAGGAAAGGGACTTCTTCCCATTTTCTCCTTCCATCTACACAGTACAGTCAAGTGCCACCTAAAGTGCCACAAGTACTGCATGAAGCAAGAATGCACATTGTTCATGCTCTTAGAAGAGAAAAGGAAATATATTTTGAATCCCAGTGGCACTCTTTCCTTCCCCAGAATATTAAAAGTTCTCTTTTCAGCCACCAGTTTCCAAACTCCTATTCAAGGCAGATCAGCACGATGCAGCTACTTCCACTTCACAAACAGGAAAAGACAAGGGAACCCAGGCAGAAATACAGGCACAACTACAGAATTTAAGCATTCAAAGTGGCATGAGGAGCACATCCGTGAATTGGAATAACAGAAAGAAGCAAGTCAAAAATTCAGGTCAAAACAAAAAACAAGAGAAGAACATGTGGCTCTTAAAATAGTGAATTAGACAAAGAATGAGGGAAACATATTTGTGCCACAGTCTTCCCACTGATCCTTATTACTAAGCCTTTCTCTATCAGTCCACACCACAAGAACAAAATAAATCATTTCTCTCCAGATTCTTACAGCAAAGCTCTGAGCAATAAGTGAGATCTGGAAGTCAGAGAAGGCCACTGCCGACATACCCAAAACTAAGGTTCCTCTAAAGACCAGAGGCCAAGAGAAATGACCTATGGTTTTAACAGATGGGTTTCTCCCACTCAGCAGCATAACGAAACACATAATTTTGTTGGAAGACATATTAAAGTGAAAGAAAGCAACAGAACAATAACAGTTAAAAGAACAGAGAGATACAGATTGATGATACCAACATTCAGGCATAAATGTAGACACAGCAGAGGCACAGAGGATAGGACCAGTTCATACAGAACAGTATCTCCAGGAAACCTGTAGTTAGTACACTGTTATTAAAAGGTCCTAAAGCCAGTGCCCAAAGAATAATCAAAAACACCCTCATACCTCACCCAGGACTGGGTGTACTCATCATTATGGTGCAAGGCTAGAACAAATGTCATCTAGGACAAGAACTTGATATTACTGGCCATGTGTATGAAAAAATAAATAAGTTTATCTTTAACATTACATACACATCCCAAAGTATCAAGAAGCTCACTTGTTAAAGATACTCAAGAACTGTGATTAAAGAGTGGATCTGCCTCTCCCATCTCAAGGAAGACCAGAACCAAAGGCCACGGTGCAGGAGGGGAAACTGAGGCAAGACAGACATATCAATCATCCCTTCCTCCTTCTTCTGTCTGCAGATCTCTGTCTTTCTTCCCTGTCTGGCTCTCTGTTTGCCTCTAGCTTCCATTTTTCTTCCCCGGCTATCAGCTTGCCAAGCACTGTATTGTGTAAATTAAGTGAGCTGAGGAAGCAACTACAGCACCACGAAGAAAGCAGTTACACTGGAAAGGGCAAACATGCAACCCACGACGGGGAAATAGCAAGGAAATCCCGTCGAGCAAGGAAACACTGCTTCTGATACTAATTTTTAAAACTTAATCATGAGACAGGACTGATGTCCAATTGTTCAGCCTTTCTGTGTCATTTTAGCAATCACATTTCTACTTATAGGGATACACTGAGGTACAAGTTCCGTTTGCCAATCTGCATCTAATTCACACATGCATAATTATGGCTCTTCTCAATTACATGTCTTGTTTTGAATTATTAAATTAAAGAGCCCCTTGAACATGGTGTATATGGAACCACAGAGCCATGGGAAACAGCTTGAGCACACAGGACTAATGTTGGTGTCAGAACAAACCCTGCTGGCACCCTGCCTGGCAGGTCACCATGCACACATGCCAACACACCTGTTGAGAAATAGGGACTCAATCTCAGCCTGTTCTCCACTCAGCCACCTGTGCTCTCTTGTTCCTGTCTTTGTGGGGATCTAAGTTAATTTATCAACGTGAGATAGTTTAGACACGTTACTTAAAATCCTTACAAATTAATCTGAAAAGACTAAACAGCAAATGTGACCACAGGAGAGAGGCAAGCTACCTCCCCTCTGCCCTTCCTTACCCCATCACTACTCAACACACCCAATTTCCCTCTCTCTGGTGACCTCCAAACATCATCCCAAGCTAAATGGGAGCTTTAAGGAAAAAGTAAGGGAATATACAAAAGTAATAGAGAAAGTGCACAAAACATGAGCTAACTGCATTCTCTAAAAATACACAACCATTGACTAAGGCATAGAAGAATCTGTGTTTACATAATTCAGTCAGCAAACATTCACTGTGGACCTACTGGGTATGAAACTCCCTCTCACTAAGATAATGACCGAGCACCAGAAGTTGGCTAGGTTGCAAGTCCACCCTCTGTCTCCCTACCCAACCCCACCACATATTCTCTCCCTACTTCTAGCACTTTCGTGACCTGGTACCACCTTCCTGGCTGAATGGCCTTACATAACCACCTCCCTCTGACAGCCATCTGGTTTCCTCTGTTGGCTGACATAATTCCATCTTACCACAAAGTGCTAAAGGCCAATGCGAGCTTGAAGACCAGATATACCAGCCACAGGCTCTTGGGACACTCCCCTCACTCACCTTTAAGGGAAGGAGACCTTTGATTTCCCAGGAGAAAGCAAACTAAAAACTATCAGAAAAGGAACTTAAGATGTATTAGCAAACATCCCAAAGGCCACTTTCAGCCTTTCACAGTGCCATATTATCTTCCCTGTGGTGTTACAGTAATCGGGGACTGAGTTCAACCCCAACCTACTTAATATTTTATTTGAATGATCTCTGACATGGAAATCTTGACAACACTACCGTGCTTTGCCACTATAGGTATAAAACATTCTTATATTGGCTATCAGTTCTCCCCCAACTGGATGTGATACCACTCAGGGTAGGAATGAACAGGGAGTGTGCCACAAGGTAAAATACAGTGCCCAGGGAAGGGCGGGGACCAGAGCCACAAATGTAAATTCCACACCTTTATGGAAAGATGATTTTCCTCCCAGAAAAATACAATGTTTTATATCAAAAGAAGCTGCACATACCATGTAGTAAAATAAAACCACTAGTTGATTCTTTGTCAAAAAAGACAAAAACTCAGAGTTCAAACAAAATTCCAGTTGTAGCAGCTTGCTAAGCTCAGTCCACTATATGAGCAATTTTCTGCAAATAATCTTCTGCTCTTTAAATGATTTTGATGAAATTTTCAAGAAATCTTTCATCTGCACTACAAATTTCTTAAAAGTGTGAGCTATGTCCCAAACTTCTTCTTGTCTCTGAACCCAAGGACAGTACCTGGGACATTGCAGGCACTCAATAAAGTCTGTGGGATTAATTTGCCTTAATAATGACAACAGCATTATCAGTGACTATTTTATCATATTTGGATTGAAAAGGGAGAGTCAGAAACAGCTGTATGAGGAACAGAAGCAATCCAATTTACCAAAACAGCTAACAGCTGCCATGGTAACGCCAACGAATCATTCCAGTTTAGATCTTTCCCTCTTGAGCAAGTACAAGAAGACAAATATTGTACTTGTTAATCTCACATCACAAGGAGGTGGAGCTTAGGACACAAGTCTACCAGGTGACACTGGTGACTATTAAATTTAACAACCTCTGAAGAGCTGAGACAGGCTACACAATAATAATACTAATGCCACCAATATCAAGTTCTGGACCGTACACTGATCCTGAAAAGGTCAATGTAATCACTTAAAGGTTGCGTGTCAAAGATGGGCTGCTGAGACTTGACACCTGTGAAAGGCTGATCACATGTAAATACACATGTCATATCTAATATGATGTGATATGAACACAAAGTAACAAGGAAACTTGTTAATTAGCTGGTCCCAAACTAAGTTGTAGAAAATGGAAGATGACACAAAGGAAGAGTACAGAAAGGGTAGAGCAATGTTTAAACTTCTCTACTGCCCTAGTGGAGACGCCGCATCTTTACTTCCCTGGTAAACAGCAGAAAGGTTCAGCATCACACCCACTTTCCCTACACAGTGCCTCTGACACCCCAGTGACTCACACGCTTTCCACGCCCAGGAATTCTCTCGCTTTCCAAGAAGAACCACCACCTGGAGAAGCCGGAAGTGAGGACTCCCAACCCTGCGAACATGAGCTCTGAAGCCTGGCTCCTGAGTCTGAATTCTCAGACATGCAAACTGACAAGTTAAAATGATGCCTTTAAGCTCTAATTAATGTCACCAAAGCTCAACCAGATGATCGCTAGAATGCATTTAGTTCGGCACTCAACGTGTGAACTGCCTGAAAAGTAGAAATAGTAGCTGAAGACAGACTAGGACACCAAGGGATGGGGAAATGCAAATGAAGCTCACAGAAGACCCTGGCATCTAGTCGTCCCTCTGGACCCCACCTACAGGCACACACCCTTGGCCCTCACAATGGAGCCAGTAACTTGTCGGTTATTTCTCTCCCAGCCATAGGAGTGGAGAATACACTGCATGATTCTGTCACACCAGTCTGTAACAAAAAGCAAGTCTTCCAGTTCAGAAGCTCTGGGGTCCCACTTCTGACCCGTAACATCTCTCTCGCTACAATTCTAGGTGGAAGTGTCTTCTTCAACCAAACACAAGCACAATTTCCCAAGGGTTGTCCTGATATTTCAACGACAGAATTCTGTAAAATTCCTAGCACATAATAAGTATCAATGAATATTTACAGCCAGCAAGGCCCAGGTTTTCTTTTCTACCAAGTCTCAGAAAAATAACAAATGTGAAAACTATTATGAAGGTTGCCAAACTGGCCAACTGCCCAGGCAGTAGCCTGGAGGTGCAACCAGGAGGCCTTGGTAGAATGTGATGTAACCAAGCCGCACGGAGTGGGGGGGGGGGGGGGGGGGGGGGGGGGGGGGAGCTTGCCTAAACCAGTGCCAGGGTGCCAGCAGCCTCGGATTTGAAACAAAAGCTTTTCCCCAAACCCTTACTCTCTAAATACATTCTCTTTCTTGTACTCTAGACTATCTCCTTTGGAGGCACTGAAACTCAGTCGGTGAGCCGAGCCCTGTGGCCCAGGGCCGTAATCTTTGCAGGTTGGAGCCAAACATGGGAAACCTCGTGACTTGTGGAGACTCGAACTCGAAATCAAAAATAAAAATTGGGCTGAGAATACAGGGGTACAGTTCAGTGTGAAAGGCTTTGGGCTTTAAGCCCCTCCACCAAACACACAGACACACACACACACATCACACACACACCCCACAGCCAGGTTGGTGAGAAGAGAGACTCCCCAGAACAGCAGGGTCTGTTGGCAGCGCACACCCCCAAAGCCGAACTTTCCCAGCAGAAGGCGGCGCGCCAGGCCCTCCCACCACGCGCTCACCTGGGGATGAACTGGGCCTCGTCCCCCAGTCGCGTCTGGAAGTCCTGCCAAGCCAAGCCCGGGTTGGCCAGATCGGACGCGAAGTCCCCGCCGTCCGTACCCTCCTCGCCACCCGCGGGTTCGAGCCCCGCGTCCGCCATGGCCCGCGGCGCCTCCCACAGCCCGCGGACCCCGGGCCGCCCCGGGCGGCGGGCCCCGCGGAAGCCGCGCGCGAACTCCTGGAAGGTGATGACGCCGTCGCGGTCGGCGTCCAGCCGCCGGAACACCGCCTCGGCGTCGCGCGGCCGCACGCGCAGCTCCGCGCACAGCGCGCCGAACTCCTCGCGCTCCAGGCGGCCCGAGCGGTTGGCGTCGCACGCGGCGAAGACGGCGCGCAGCCGCGCCAGCTCCTCCGGGTCCCCGTCCGCCGCCATCGCCCGCGCGGGCAGCGCAGGGGCTCGGGCGCGGCGCCGGCCGCCCTGGCGAGCGCGGGCACCTGCGCGTCCCGAGCCGGGCTGCCGGGCTGGTTCTGCCACTCGCAGGAGGGCCGGGCGGGGCGAGGCCGCTGGGCGGGCCGCGGCGTGGCGAGCGCTCGGGCTCCGGTCCCCGCGGGCGTCCGGCGGGCGCGCGGGCTGCAGGCCCCGCGGCGGAGGCGGCCCCGCCCCTCCGAGCCGGTCCCCACGCCCGCGGCGGTCGCGGAAGAAAAGCGCGCCGCTCCGCTCCGCGCTGGAGGGTGCTGGCGTGAGCGTGGGAACAAGGTAAGACTAAATGGCGACCGTATCTGTGCCCTTTAATCCCACAAACTTGGTAAACTTCTCCGTATGCAAATTTTCTGATGACCCAGCGCGCACGATTTCCTAGAAGCTCTTCTACCGGCTTCCGTTACAGCACTCTCATTGAACCTAAAGTAGCATCACTGAACATACGTTCCGCACTGGGATCATTTTTACTTCCTTCCCATCCTCTCACCCGCTACGTTCCATTTCCCTCTTCATAAAAATCTATATTCTCATCTTCCTACCCAGCCGTTTATTTTGCCCTTTCTTTCACACTGACTTTCTCATATTAGAGAAGCCGTGCAGTATTTAGCCTGTATTATCTGATTCATCTCACTAAGTACGCTGGTCTCAAGTTGCATCAGTTTTCCTAAAAAGAACTCAAAGTGATCTTTCTTTTTTCCCCATTTTATTGATATGTATTAGTGCAAGATTTAAGGTTTACAATGAAGTTGAGGATTTTGTGCACAGACGTATCTTGTCAAGGTGACAAGGACTTTTCCGCTCTCCTTCTGTCCCTCCCCTTACCCACCTCCCCCTCCCTCCCCCGCCCTACCCCCCTGTTTAACTGTGTTTTTCGTTTTAAGTTCCATGAGATAGTTGTGACCTGGGTCTCTCATACCAGAGAGACCATGGGATGTTTCACCTTCTGCTTCTGACTCACTTCACTAAGCACGATGTTCTCAAGTTTCTTCCATTTGCCTGTAAAAGCCTCCACACTGTTGGACTTTATAGATGCATAGTATTCCTTTGTGTATAAATACCACAGTTTGCGTATCCACTGGTCTGTTGATGGCTATTTTGGTGACTTCCATATTTTAGCTATTGTTAGTTATGCTGTATAGCAGTGCAGCATTCATATATATGAATATTTCACATTTCACATCTTCTTTATTCATCTGTTGATAGACATAGTGGCTGCTTCCAAAATTCGCTATTACAAGTTCTGCTGCTATAAACATGTCATGCATGTCAGCACAGTTACGTGATGTTTTTTAACACTTTGGAGAGAAATGCTTGCTTAAGGATCATACAGTTCCATTCATGATTTTCACTCTGAACTCTCTGTCCACTAGTTATGGGTTCTTATATATTTTGATCTGTTTTGCGCTTTTCCTGAGCTCCTTTCTTGGGGTCATCAAGAAACATGGATTATTCCAAACGTCATATATGCATTTCATATTTTCTCTGATACTCATCTACTCCAGACCTAGTACATCAATCTCCTGTCATTGCATAGCAGGACAACCACCACATATGGTGGGCCCATGTGTCTTCCAGAGGCTAACATGGGCTTTGTCATGTGGCAGCAGTGTCCCAGGAAGTTAAGCACCTGTGCACAGGTGCTTTTCAGACCTCAGATTCTGGCATGTTTGCTCATATTCTGCTGGCTAGTGTAAGTCTCATGGCCAAGCTCCCAGTCACTTGGGAAGGAACCACGTAGAGCTGTGGATAAAAGGAGATGTTCCTCAGTGGAGTTCTTTCATATACCAGTAACAGCAGACTACAGCAAGGTGCCGCAGTCTCCTAGGCTCCTGTCCTGCTGTCCTGTTCTTTTGTATCACCACAGCTGGAATGTTCTTCAAAACCAATTATCTTGCTATTCACCATCTCAGGCTTCCCAGGCAGGTGGTCGTTGTGTGCCCTGAGGTATATTTGACAATGTCTGGAGATATTTGGGTTCCCTTCACTCAAGGGGGAAGTACTACTGGCATCCAGTAGATAGATATTAATATTCCACAGTGCACAGACCAATTCCTCCCCTCTCCCTAACCCCATTACCATGAATTATCTGGCCAAAAATGAAACAGTGCCGAGGCTGAAAGTACTTAGACCCTGGCTCATACCCCACTAATGATGCCCCAATAAAAAGGGAAGGGAGACTGAACTCTTCAGCAGGACATTGTGAGCACTCTGCAGTCTAGACCCACTGCAGAGATCCAAACACTTCTCCCTTTGGCCACACTGCATCACCTGATTATCTTCATAGCTCCTTATTAGCAAGACAAAGGTAAATATTAAGCAAATCTTTCAGATCTTCTGTCTACCTCATGGAGTCATTTTCCAGGTTCAGCATAATTGGATCCTGCTTTTCCGACCAGAGTTTCCACAAAATCATAGTCGCTTACAAATACACTGCCCATGTGAACTCAGGTAACAGGCTGCAGAAGTGCTTTTGAATATTGTCAGCCGTATTCTCGGGAAAACCAAGCTTATATAATCTATTTCTTTTTTATGAAACAGAGGGAAGAAAGAAATATGAGGCCTTTCCTTTGTATTTTAGCATCCAGAAACAATTAGCCAGGAATTGGAGGTAACAGAGGAGTCTTTGAGAGCCAATGAATTGGTAGGAAAGGAGAGATTGCCCAGAATTATTGTCCTGACTTTTCAAGAGATCAGCTTTCTCTCTGGCTCCTCAAGGATTTTTAAAATCACAGATAATCTTGTCTTGGAGCATGTCTCTCAAAGTAGTGAAAAGATATATCCTTGGAAAGAAAGAGTTTTGTGATCAGATATATTTGTAGAACATGAATAAGTTTGGAAAAGAATCCTACTAAATTCTTTCTTGTATGAAATAAAGCAAGCTATTTAATCTACTATTTCCTGGTTAATTTTGACTGTGAACATTTCTAATGCTATTTTGGGTTGATTTCAATTTCTATAAGGTTTCCACAGAATTAATGCTCTTGAGAACATACTCTGGGAAATTTCAAGTTATACTTCTTAGTGAATGATAAGAAGTGACCCCTCACCATTATATCATAAATTGGCCCAGGTTCTCATGAAGGTAATGAATCTCAACCTTTTAACCTGCTTTTCTCTTAGTATTTGGAAGAAGCTTTCAGTGGAAACTTGTTGTAATCTACAACAAGTAGAAATGTAGGATTTCCTTCGTGTACAAGAAGATCCCGCCTCAGAGTATGACTTACCATGACAAATTGCCCCATAAAGACCCTATATATGCCAGGTAAGGTGGAACTAGTTGTCCAAGTAATGGCATGCCACTGAGAGACCAACTAGTAGATTCAGAAATTTCTTTGAAAATAGGTATCCCTGCAGGAGCCTGAGTCTTATTTTCTCATTAGTATTTCCTCTTGACTTAGTATCCCTAAGGAAGTGGAAGGAAAAGTGCTGATGGTTTGCAAAGAGAACTTTATCATCAAACTTACATTAATCTACTTACCCTTTAGGTAAAGCTTTTAAAAGAGAGAGAGAAAAAAACTAATAAAGTGCCTCTATCAGGAATTGGCAAATGTGGGCATTGCAGCACATTTGCCTCAGATACCGTTGTTCAGTTAAAGCATTATAGACCAGCTGAACTTCCTCTTTGTGGCGTATTATTTCTGTAGCTAATAGATAGCATTGCTGCCTGTGAGTTGTGTTGGTAGTTACTAGACTTTGGTGAACCTTTCATTATACAAAACACAGGTGTCTATGATGTTGCAAGAAATATTAAAACGCATTTCACATCTCAAACCACAGCAGAATTGGTGTTCTTCTCTAGAACTGAGAAGTGTTACGTTTTAAACTTCTGACTCCATTATGTGGTGACAAAGCAAAGCTCGTGCCATTTTCACCAAGGCAACAAAATGTGTGTCTCATAAGTCTTGCACCCCATAAAAACTTGAGACAAACTTTATATTCTGTATTGTGAATGCAGGAAGAAAAGAGAGAAATCAGATCTCATAAAAATATGAGGGTCTCAGTTCAATTTTTGGACAGCAAAAAGAGCCCACTGTGGTAAACAGAATTGTGTGATGGTTCCAAGTGCCCAATGCTTGGTGTACATATAATGTATAATCCACTCAAGCAGGACTCAATATTATGATGAGATACCACTTCCATTTAGTGATGGACTATTGTGCATGTTCCACTTTATCACTTGAAGGGTCAGTCAACACCCAGTTCATTATGGGTAGCTCAGGTCTCATGGTAACCTGGTATTCTATGGTCAAATATTCAGTTTTCACTAAGGCCCAGTAGCAGACCAGAAGCTGTTTCTCAAAGGGAGAGTAGTTACCTACAGGTGATGGCAGGGCCTTGCTGCAAAATCCCAAGGGTGTCCACTGTGATTCATCTATGGGAGCCTGCCGTCTAAAAGCATGAACAGGGGTCCCAATATCACCTGGGACCCCCAGTATCACCTGGCCAACTATAAAGGCAAAGAACTTACAAGTTGAAATTATCACCATCATTATTATTATTATTTGTGGTCCTGGGGATTGAACCCAGAGCCCTGTATATGCTAGGCAAGCACCTTGCTGCTGAAGCACATTCCCAGCACTCCCTTCATTACTAAAGATCATTGTTCCGTACGTGACAGTACCAGAGAGTGCACAGTCTGTATACACTATCAAAGAATATCTGTGTTAGAGATTGTGAACATTAAACACCACATCCTGTGGAGGGTGCTCCATCATACTACTGACATGGGCACGGGGAGCTTCCATGGACTTTCCCTTAAAAACATTCTGCAAGTGCCTGCCATGGTGAGAATGCATGTATCTTACCAAAAGCCTGTGCCTTTCATTGTCTGTGTACATAAAACTCCCTCTGTCCTCACTTTAAAATGTGCATTTCTCTGATTTTATTTTGATAACAAAATGTATAAATGTTCTATAAATTTCATAGTGCACTGTATAAATACTGAAATTCTGGAATCTCACTGGGTTCCAGTGAGTCACTACCATCTAAGAAATGTCTTCTCGTTGATGATTAGAAAAGTTCAGGGGCTGGAGGAATGGAACAGCAGTTAAAGTGCTTGCCTTGCAAACACAAGGCCTTGAATTTGATTCCCCAGCACCACATAAAGCTGGTTGTGGTGGTGTATGCCTGTAATCCCAGCACTCAGGAGGCTGAGGTAGGCAGATTGTCCTGAGTCCAAGATCAGCCTGGGCTACACCAGTGAATTCAGGACCAGCCTGGCTGTAGAGTGAGACCCTATCTTGAAAAAAGAAAGTTCAAAATTCTTCCTAATGGGCTCAAACTCAGTAATAGTGAATTTTTTTTTCCTTTTACAAAGTACTTATTAAAAGAGACAATAACCATCTTAAGTTAGCAACAAGCATTTATTTATATTGAATAGGCTATGTTCTTTGGAAGAAAGTAAATTCAATAGAATTACAAACAAATAATAAATGTTCAACACAGGGTGCTTTGTATGTACCTAAATATTTTGCTTTTTAGCCAACTAAATTCCATAGCCATCTCGAAGTAGGTGCTGTTAGTGACATCCACATGTTACTGATGAGGAAATTATCAGTCTAGCTGAGTTCCCCAAGGTGCACAGCTAATAAAGGAACTAGAGTTTGGACAGGGAATTGGACTCTGAATTCCACACTCCAAATCAATTCTGTTACTTAAATGAAGCAAATAGTTCAGACTACTTGTGTAAACATGAGATGAGTCTTTTCCTGGACATTTTAATTAGGAGTTGTATTGTTATGTTAAAAAGGAGTTATCTGCCTCTCATTTTTAATAGACTTAGTATGTCAGTAGACCTGACTCAAATTTTGTCCAATTGTTCAATTCATTTCTGGCCCAGACTTAAACAATAAACCTGAAAGCCTTGAGATTGCATCACAGGATACAGAAACAACTTCTTTGAGTGTTTTTCATGAATACAAAAATGGTGTTTTACATTCTCTCCTAAGAAAACAAATTCACTTCTGTACAGAAGACCATGTAAGGACAGGTTTTCCATTTCTGTAATACGTCTTTCAAAGTATTTTACCACGACTGGAAGTTCCCTTCCCGGTTGTAATAGAACATTCTTTTCTCAAACAATAGAGTACATGCTGCTAAAACAGGCCTGGTTGGCTCCGGAGGTAGCAAGGCTCCAAGAGCTGTAGTAAACCAGTAAGACTCCGGGGTCTCCGGTGCCTGTCATGTATTTATCGCTGATCACCTACATCTCTATAAACTAAACTACTGAAGTGCTGGCTCGGGTGCTGTAAACAGTACAATGAAACTGGGTTTGAATTCACATTTCAGTCAACTGAATGTTTTATTTAAGATGTGGAAATGAAATATAAATGGAAGACACTGAGGAAGCCTGAGCTAGATAATCCTGTAAGAGAGTGCCAGGAGGGCCAACAAAAAAGGGAGAGTGGAGATGTTACCATGGTTACCAGGAAGCATATCCTGGACTCTTAAAAGCAGGAAGATACTGAAACTCTGGCTAAATAAGTTCTTGAGACTGCAGTCATTCTCTCCTTGGTAATTAGTGTAATCTTGGCCTTTCAAACCAAGCCAGAGTGGAAAAAAGGATCTTAATTTTGCCTGTTGGCAGAGAACAGCAAATTTCCTTAGGAACTTTTCTTTGTAGAGCCTCTGTTGCTTATCAACACAATGAGAGACACGGCCATCTTAAAATGACGATCACTTCCTAGTGAGAAAATGAACTTGACCTAACTAACACTTATGGAAACCCACAACCACTGGCGTCCCAGAGATAACTATGAGGCAGGTGGACAACAGCGTCAGATCTCTTACCCTAGAAAGCTGATAATGGATTTGACCTATCTAACATGGAAGCCCACAGCCACAGGCGTCCAGAGAAAACTATGGGGCCACTCAACAACATCATCAGATCCGTTGCCCTAGAAAGCTGTTTTGTCCCAGTATGTAACACCTACAGTATGAACTTAACAGCGGCTTATCAAATGGCCCAGTATACCCTATATGCACTTTTTTTCTTCATGTATTTCAGTCAGATATAAAGAAAATTGTAATGTGTGTAATAAGCTGATCAGAGAGGTCATGGTCACAGCACTTACCCAGGCTGTCACAGATGAAAAACAAGAAGAATGAAAGGCAGAATGAGAGGCACAAAAAGAAAGTGACCTCCATCTTTAATAGTGTTTAGACATAAATTACAAGTTAGGCTTAAGTTAAAGTTCGGCTTGAAGAACACAATGCAGAGTGAAATAAATTTGTAGTATCTCCTCTCCTATTTACTTTGACTAGTTTTCTCATCTAAAACTTTATCACACTCTGACAAGTTTACTCTACCAACTTGTGCACAAATTATGCATAAGCATTAAAAAAAAGAAGAATGTTGTTGGTGAAGCAGCAGTTGAAGGTGGAGATGAAAGTATGTCAGTCTTGTAAACCTAAATAGAGATTCAAGGGCCCCTGATCTGTACATGCAGCTGCTTGCTTTGGCAGTAAAAAAAAAAAATGAAAAAAAGATGTGTAGTAAGTGATTGAAAACCACATGGGTAGTTTTGGACTTCAGTCTGTTCAATATGGTCCTATTATATTCCATTAAGATTTATTTCTGGGCACTGTGTCTAATACGGTTGCAATGTGTGGTTATACATTAAAAATCCAAATAAAATTGTCAAGTTTATTCTAGAACATCAGTGGGTTACAGAAAATTTTGCCTTGGAGCAAGAAGACAAAAATATCCCTCCTTTTGTAGAGCACCTGCACTTGTGGGACTCTTCAGCCCTGTGTATATTGTCTCTAAAAAGGAATTCTCAAGTTTGAGAATTGTATGAGTTTAAAACCTACTAAAGTACCTGTATTATGTATATATTCACCAATATTCTACTTTAAATTTTACTCTCCATATATCAAGAACACACAAGAGAATTAACTGGAAAACTTTTTCATAAAATGATCTGCCCAGATATACATCTAAAATATTTCAAAAGCAAATATACTGTCATGTCTATGAAATATTTATGAATCTATAGAATAAGAGCACATTTCAATAGCAAAAATAGCATAGAATTACATACACAGAGAAATAAAAATTTTAAATACAAAATGCCAACAACAATGTTAAAATGTGAAGAATTATCAGAAACAAATAAATAAATCACCCCCTATATCATGTTGGCTACATATGTCAGGGGGGCTTCCAGTGCTGGGATGGCAGAAATTCCATACATGACTATTAGAAGAATAAACTGAACTAATCTCCTTATTTCAGTGCTTTAAAAATATCTATTTAACTTTTGAACCAGCAATTAGGACTTTGCATTGGTGAAATAATGTAAAATATATTTTTTTGCATAAGGATACATATAATTTCTTAAAATTAGCAAGTTCATTGGTAGAATAATATATAGATGATTTATTTCACATTTATATGATGGTATCTTATGCCCACGTTGAAGTAATATTTTTAAATAATGAATGACATTATGTTTGGATGGAAAATAAACATATAAAGTCATATTTATAAGATGATTCATATTTAAATGTATTGCAATATGGTATATCTTGATTTCATAGTAGTGAATAAAAAAATGAAAAAAATGCTTCGTTTTAACTATAATTACTGGCCTAAATTAATTGAACAATATAATGAGCTGCTTCTTACATTTTCGTACAGCCGTATGCCATTTTCCACGTGTACACCTGCTGTGCTGCCCTCCCTTACTTTCTCCCTCTCCCTTTTCATTCCTTTGGTGGTTTCCCTTCTACATTCAAGTCCTACTTGTCCCTGAGTTCTGCATCTGACAGAAAACACGCAGTCCTTGTCTTTCTGAATCTGCTTTACTTGCTAAGCATGATGTGATGCAGATCCCTCCATTTTCCTGTGAGTGACATGACTTCATTCTCCTTTTTTTGCCTGAATAATACTCTGTTATGTATGTATCCCACATTTTCTTTGTCTGGATGTCCACCGATGGGCACGAGGCTGAACCCATAGCGTGGCTACTGTGAATTGTGCTGTGACACACAGAGGTGAGGCGAGTGCATCTCTCGGATGCTGACTTTCATTCCTTCATATATGACCTCAGGCCTGGTAATTCTATTTTTAGTTTTTGCTTGAGGACCGTCCATATAGATTTCCACAGTGGCCATCCTGATTACAAGAGGCAAAATGAAAGGTACCATATAGTTCTCATAAAACACTAATTAAAATACAACTACTTAACACTATTAAAAAAAAAACAGGCAGCTGGTGTATATGACTTTTTTTTTCTCAAGTGATATTTACATTAAGGGAGGAACTTCTCTTGCTTATTTTCTAACTGTCACTACACACAGCTCATCATAGTTATAACAAGTTTGAACTTGTTATAACTTAAAATATACTGATTAAATGACAAGGCCTGGGGGCACAGCTCAACAGTTGCAGTGCTCGCCTCATATGTGCAAGGCCCTGGGTTTGATTTCTCACATAAAAATTAGCTGGTGCGTGCCTGAAATCTCAGCACCCAGGAGCCTGAGGCAGGACGATTGCTGTGAGCTTGAGACCAGCGTGGGCTACACAGTGAATTCAGGACCAGCCTGGACTACAGAGCTAGACTGTGTCTCAGATGAATATGTAGGTAAACAAACAAACTGACTGACTGACTGACAGGAACTACACTTCTGTGTCTATTCCAGAAGTATTCAGCTGTATGATTCCAGGGAAAGAAGACTTAACCACAAAGCATAACAAATAGATCTGAACAAATAGCATGTTTCCCAGAAAACAAACCTGTTTCCTGTAACTGCAGCCATTACCACACCCTCCCCACTCTACTACAAACTAAAAAAATAATTATTATTATTATTATTATAAGTAAAGTATCTAAAATCTGGGGAGAAAACCAACTCCCTATAATCAGTTCGAGTTTGATTTCTAATAAATTTGCTTATTCAGGACTACTCACTTTGCAGATATAAAAGCTAATTTTTATGACCTAAAATAGTGTAAGGAACATAAAAAGTATGTTGCGAATCTTCAAACAGGAACTACTGATACATGTTACCCTTCTCACTGCCCACATTCCAAAGCAATGTCCCTCTTCCATGTTCCTTATTTCGTTACTTTTATTGTTAATGATGCTTACTTGTGGCTTTGGCTAAGAAGATGCTTTAGCAGGAGTCCCCATCCCCAGGTTGCAGAGCGATCCTGGTCTGTGACCTTAGAAGAATCGGGCCTCTGGGACAGGTGAGTAAATCTCTTCTTTCCATGAGTAGCACGCTCCTAATAGGCTTTAATGATGCTGCTGACCTGACAGCGCGTGGAGCTTTGCTACCCAGGTCCTTGGAAAAATGGTCTTCAACTAAACTGGTCTCTGCTGTCAAGACGGTTGGAAAGCACTAACCTAGTATATAACAAACTACCTCCAGACTTGCAGCTTTAAAAAGCAATATATTTTGTCTCTATTTCTCTGAGTCAAGAATCCTGCTGCAGCTAAGAGGAGTGGCATTGACTCAAGGTGCTTCATAAAGCTGTAGTCATGGGGCCAGGAGGGCTGCAGCCTCATCTACAGGCCTGACTCAGGCAGGCAGCAGCTTCCATGCTCACTCACATGGTGGTTCAGCTCACTTCCTCATAGCTGGTGGCTACAGAATTCAGTTCCTCACCACAATATAGACAAACAAACAAATAAATGATAGAAACTGCACTTCTGTATCTATTCCAGGAATATCCAGCCCTGTGATTCCAGGGAAGGAAAACCCAACCACAGATCAGTGGTCCCCAACCTTTTTGACATCAGAAATCAGTTTAGTTGAAGACCACTCCTCCAAGGTCTCAGATGCATTCTAATGATCTCATGGACTAATTCTAATAAAGAGGCATGATTAACGGGGGAACTAGGGGTGTCATTGGGTACCATCATGGAAACTCATGTTTACAAAGGGGTTACTACATATGATAGGATTTTAGACCCTCATAAATCAAGTATTTTTGTCACATTCACTGATTTCTTTGGGACTTAGGAACTCAGTAAGAGAAAGCCAAGCCGGGCTATTGGCACAGGCTTGCAGTCTTTGAGAAGCAGAGGCAGGACCATCATGAGTTTGAGCCCAGCCTGGACAACTTGGAGAAACTCTGTATCAATGCCAACATTTAAAAAGTGTGCTGGGGATGCAACTCAGTGTGAAGGGCCTGGGCTCATATTGCTCAAATTTCAGTAACACACACACACACACACACACACACACACACACACCACACACACACACACACACACACACATATTTTGATATATCTAGCCCATTAAAGAAAGCGGGTTATAATAAAAGCCAGATTTTAGATTGGACAGAAGAATAATACAAACGTTGATGAAAAAATTAAAAATTACCTGCTGTAGGCTGCATTAGGCCTCCCTTCAAATGTTGATGCTCTACCTCTAAAACAATAATAGTATTTGTAAACCAGTCTTTTGGGAAGCACTTAAGATACAGATGAAGTTCTGAGACTGAGAGTCCTTGTCATGGGACTGATACCCTTAATGCCAAAGAGCTCTTCCTCTCTCTCTCTCTCTCTTTCTCTCTCTCTGCCCCTTGTTCACTTCTTTCCCCCATGGAGATAAGAGCTCAGAGGTTGCAATCCAGGAAGACAGCCCTTGCCATAACAGAACCATGTACCTAGCCGTAGAATTTCAGGGTCTCAGGGCACCTCTTAAGTTTAAGCTTAAGTTTTTCAAGAACTACCAAATCAATTTCCATAGCAGCTGCACCAACTTATAGCAATACATGAGGATTCCAACATCTCCACATCTTCGTCAACATGTGTTATTCTATTACTTTAATCACTATTATTATTATCATCATCTGAGTGTGTGTGAAGTGGTATCATAACTATAATATGCACTGTCTAATTGCTAACAATATTGGACATTTTCATGTGCTTATAAATCATGTGTATATCTGTGTGGGAGAAGGATCTCTTTGAGTCTTTTCTCTATTTTAAAATTGAGTTGTCTCTTTATTGTTGGGTTTTACTATAAGCTAAATTGAGTTCCTCCAAAATTCATATGTTGAATTCTTAATGCCCAGTATACTTCAGAATGTGACTATTTTTAGAGACAAGGTTTCCAAAGAGGGAGTTAAGATAAATTGAGATTTTTAGGTGAGCTTTAATCAACATAATTGATGCCATGAGAAGCAATCAAGACAAAGACAAACATGCATCACGTGCGGGAGACAATCACATGAACACACAAAGAGAAGGCAGTCACCTAGAAGCCAGGGAGAAAGGCCTTGAGAGAAATAAAACCTTCCAGAACCTTGGTCTTGGACTTACAATCTCCAGACTGTGAGAAAATAATCTGCTGTTGTTTAAGCGAGTCAGTCTGTG
Source organism: Ctenodactylus gundi (assembly GCA_004027205.1). Lineage (NCBI taxonomy): Eukaryota > Metazoa > Chordata > Mammalia > Rodentia > Ctenodactylidae > Ctenodactylus > Ctenodactylus gundi. The sequence goes on along the minus strand of PVKB01002399.1, from coordinate 143,207 downwards.
GTATTCTGTCATGGCCATCCAAGCAAATTCTAAGTCATTTCTACGTTGCAGACATGAAATGTCTGCTAAATGTGTGGTTTGGATTCTGCACCTTGTCTTGTCACTCTCTTGATACTGTCTTCCATGCACAAAAGTCTTTATTTGATGAAAACTATTTTTTCTATTTTGGCTGCTTATGCTTTAGTTGTTATATCAAAGAAACAATCCAGTCACTTGAAGATTTACATTTTATTGTCTTTGAGAAGTTTTATAATTTCAGGTATTATATTAAAGTCTTTGATTGACTTTAATTTTGGTATACAATTTTTGATAGATGTCTCAATGTCCTTGGCTGTGTGATACGCACCTAATTTTTCAATCGTTTGTGGAAAAGATGATTCTTTTCCCATTGAATGACCTTGGCACCCTTATAAAGAATCAACTGATCACAGATATGTGGGGTTTACTTCTTTGACCTTCTTAGAATGGAGAATCTCAATTAACCTGACTTCAAGTTCATTAATGATTTCTTTTTCTTTCTCAAATTTACTCCAGGCCCTTGCTGTAAATCTTGTGTTTCAATTATTATAATTTTCTACTACAGATTGTCTACTTTTTATAATTTTATCTATTGGTATTCTGTATTTGGTGAGATATTATTATCAGATTTTAATGTAGTTTTTTTTTTACTTCTGTTCTTTATATTAAGTCTTTATGCATATTTAAAATAAGTGACCTAAATCTTTTGTCTGCTAAAGCCTAGGATCCCTCTAGGATTGTTTTTATTGGCTGTTTTTGCCTTTGCATATTTGAACCATCTTTTCTTGTTTCTTTGTTTAATTTCTAATGATTGGTTAAAAACTGAACATTTAAAATGATTCCTCTAGAAACCAGATTTTCTGTCCTTACTAAAAGAATCATGACTTGACAGGTTTAGAACTGGTTATTATTGGTCAAGTAATACTCCGAGAGGCAGGCAGTCTTGTAAGGTTTGACACAAATTAGCATGCTCACCTTCCATTTTCTAGATAGCAGGACAAGAACTGGTGCTTTCGAGTAGGGAAAATTTGCTAGCTCAGGGGACACTTCCGTGGAGTTAAGGAGAATAGTGCTGTAATTCCATTCACACTTACATTGCTCCCAGTCTCTTTTTCCTAAGCAGAGAAAGCTTGTGTCCTTTACCCTCTGTATACCTATTTGGTTCAATTCCATTAACTCAGAGTATCCAAACATGTTTACTTTCTCTGGATTTTTATAAAATTGTATGATCATAACAGAATTACAAAAAGACACTCAAGATAATGTAAACATGGTTTGCATGGGCAGAGGTCTCACAAAGCTGAAATGGTCCTGCTGCTCTTATTTAAAAATAGTCAAGTATCAAATTCAAGAAAAATGTGAAACATTTTTAAGTTGAAAACAATTTGAGAAATCATTATGGATTTTAACAAGAATAAGCTATCATAATAGACAAAAGGTTGAGCGTAGTAACAGTAACAATATTATGAACTGCTAAGTGTGTGTCTGCATGGCTTGGATGAGAGTCATGGGCGGGAGGAAGGGGTGGACTGTGGCAGTGTAGGTGGCTTTGCATGCATTTATTTCCTGTTTCCTTGTCAAAGGCAAAAGACATTTGGGGGAAATAGAAGTTCTCTAGGTACTAGGTTCAGATGTGGGATTCATCTTAGAATATTAGTATGCAAACTTCTGTAGCACCAGATTATACCTGCCTTCATAATGTCCCTTTGTAAAGTTTAAAATAGTTTTCTCCTTTAAAAAATTAGCAAAGATGTGCAGTGTAAGACATGAAGAGGAGGCCTACACTGTCGCTTATTAATGGGGACGACTTGGACAATTAACTTAATTCCTGAGCACCACTTTCATCTAGAAAAAGAAACACTGAGTGCTTAACAGTTGGAATTATTGCAGACTTTTTTTGATAATTAGATACAGAGGAGTCTGTGAACGTGCTGATCTAAAAGGATGCAGTGTTGTTTGAGCACTGGCACACTGACGGGCTTTTCCACTTGTCACACCTTCCTGCGTGTTTTCAGTCGGAGTGGCAGCCATTGCTTTTTAGTTAGTGTTATTCCTTGGCACAAAGCTTCTATTAGCAGTACTTGTTTGCAGTAAATGTTGCTCAGCTGGAAATATGCATAAAGTGTGTTAGAGAGTGTGGTCCTCAAATGACCAAGGATCTAATCACAGCCTAGCTGTATGATCGTGGGCAAGTCACAACTTCTTTGGGGCTTGATAATGTCGTTATTATTTAGAAAAAGTCATGGATTAGGGAATAGGTGCGGTTTTATTCATATCAAAAATTATAAGCCTATAATTAATTTCAGAATTATATGATAACTTATGCAAGTCTTAATTAAGGGTTTCAACTATAGAATAGATCTATGACTTTTTTTTTCTAATGGCCACAAAACTATGGATTCTCAAATTAAAATGCAAGGTCTTTGTTCTCTCCTCCACAGGTACCTCCCAACTAGATATATTTGTCACTGCTTTAATTAGTAAAGTCACAAAAATGTGACATTTTCTGATATCCAAGGTGTTTCAGCTTCCTCCTCAGTTCCTAGGATACTCATGACAGAAGTCCTGAGCTGCCTGAAAGAAATTTCACTTAGGCTGCCACACAGTGAGGACACTCAAGTCACAAGGAAAGACCCTGCATAGGTTTTTCGACTGACAATTTATCAGCTGAGCTCAGGGCTCTAGGCAACTATGCCCAGATACCAGTGAGCTGAAGGTCCCTCCAGATGATGCCAGACCCAACATTATGGAAAAAAACACAAACTATAGCTAGTTCTTACACCCACACACATATGCATTTATGCCTTGTTGGAATTTCCAAACCACAGAATCTATATGTTTAGTAAGATGGTTATCTTACACCACTAAATCTTGGGTTGTTAGATTAAAACATCCACTGAAATAAAGGCCTAATAGCAGCACATAAAATAGGAGGTCATTCCTCATTGTCCTTTGTAGCTCTGTAATTTTAAGTAGTAAGAAAGTGGGAGATAGGGTCATAAGATGTGGATACATCCAGCAGTACACTATGGCCCTGATCCATAGAAGCTATGTCCCTCTCAGGCAAGTGAGCTCATATTACAGTGGGCACTTCTATGACCAACTTGCTCTCCTTTACCTGATCACACTGTATCAATCCTTACTTTTATTTGATAATGAAAGAAAGAAGTGGTAGGACCACATGTTGATGTTGCACATTGGCCCCATTAGGAATCCAGCGTGGCTAAGCTGCTTCTGTCAGAAATATGCACACATTTTCCTTCACAAAAATCTCTGCTCAAACAGAATCTCACTTATCCCCAAGCCACAAGGCCACTCATTTCTATTTTGTTCTTCTTTTCTATGCAGTACTGAGGGGACAAGTGTCTCCACAGATGATGCTGGCTGCTGGTCTCCATAATAAAAATGTGTTAAGAAGAATCCCAGCTTCTAAGCAGAAACCATTTCTAATTCATCCTTTGACAAAAAAGTAAGGGTTATTAGATAATTTAAATGAATAGGTAAAAATCAAAAGATCAAGCCCATCTTCTTACAAACTGTCTTACAAAGTGTGATCACATTGCTGGGGTGTAGTTAGAAGGCTCTCAAGGGAAAAAGTACCTGAGATTTTTGCAGGTAAGCACTAGTTTCCATCAGGCTCACATCTGAGATCAGGAGCTGAGGACCAGGCTGTGCAGTGTGGGGATATTGTGTCACAGCGACAGAGGTGAACCTATCCTTCATCTACACGAGGAAACAAACAAGACCTTGTTACCTAATACAGGTGTCTGTGCACAGAGAACAGCTCCATGAATTAATGTGTGTGACACAGGATGGAAATTCTCTCAGAAGAGCCACTGCGTTCATCATGATTGTTATATTAATTGTTACCATTTGGAAAGTGCCTACAGTGTGTCAGACCCTAAGGTGAGCTCTAGCTCTAATGCCTGCAGTGGCCCTACAAATACAATGTCCCTAACGTACAAGGAAGGAAATTGAGGTCTGCAAGTTAAATGTCCCTTTGAGGTTATCCAGAAGTAAAGAATAAAGTGAACAGTCATTTCTAGGAGCTGGCAGTTCCAAAATTCATGCTTTTCCAGTGCACTCTTGGTTAAGAACTAAAACGGTATTAGCCCCTTGTCTTATGTGAGCACCTATGTCCTCTGTTAATGCAATCAATCATATCACCTTGATAAACTAATAATATTGAGTTAGCTGTAAGATTCTAAACTGAATGACAAGTTTAGGCCTAGTAGATTCAGTTTAAAGTTAATACTAGAATAAAATAAATTATGAAACACTAAGAAATTGAAATGTTACTAAGAGATCAAAATGTTATCAAATGTCAACCTAATTAACATAGGAAAAAATCAAATGTACCCTACAGTTATCCCCAAAATACTCTGTGTGGCCTAGCCACAGCTCATCATATTTTTATTTTTAACTACTATGGTTATGACTACTAGCAAAAATGTACCATTCGAAGCTGGAAAATTGTAACTTTAACTGTTGCAAGTCAAGGATCATGTATAATCAACAGGAAGATTGTATTAAGCTCTAAAAATAATATCACTATTATAACGTAATACTCATTAATGTGATTTAATAGTTAGGATGATTTAAGACACTACTATAAAGTGACTAAGATTTTCTCTTTTAATTTGTAATAGAGCAGGATATATAAAACTCCATCTGCTGAGAATTGTTACCTTCAGTAGAAAAATTCAACTTCTCTACACTTTTTATCCTCCCATACCTCTTTCTCTATCCATATATATATCTTTGGGTTTTATGCATGTTTTGATGTATGTATTTTCTATCTATACTTATCTGTGTAATATTATAATTCTACTTCATCTTTCTCTGTGCCTACTATAGTCTGCTTTCAGAGCATATATACACTTCTGCTCTATATAAGTACAAAAACCAACTTAAAAACCTTGGACTCCAAGACTTTTAAATCTCAAGGCTGCAATCTCAAAGGAAAAAAGAGAATGATTTTCTTTTATGTTGACGGTTTTAGAACTTACTATAAAGCTTGATATTCAGAGAACATTACAGAAAGTGTCTGACTCTCTAGGGAATAGGAAGATGGAAAATAACAGAAGAGATCCCATTCAGAATACACATTACCCTAAGGCATCTTCTAATACACCCAGGTGGCCCATACTTTAAGGAGATCCGGAACAAAGAAAAGCCAGACTTACAGATCAAGCAAATTAGGACTTAGCTATTTATTTCACAAATAATTCAAGGCAAAATTCCTAACTAAAACAAGCCCTAACTATGCACTCAAAATGAGACTTGTTTCACCAAGTTCAATTTACACATACTTCACTGTGAGAGATTTTATATCTTAGTCTCAGATAAATACTGAAGTTAACATAAATTCATGGAGCATGGCGCACACACCGGGTAGACTTTTGCTTTGTAAGTACTGCCTGAAGATCGAGGGGATGGGGACTGGCTGCCGAATCTGTAATCTTGCTTGTCTGTACTAGTGCCAGCATCTACAGAAGCTCCTTTTTAAGTATATAAATGAGAACCATGGAAGTGTTTCTCTCATGCTTAAATTAGTTGAGGAACCCCAAATATCACAGAGACACAGCATTTATTATGTTAGCTTAGAATGCTTGACAATTGTGAAACATCTGACATCTTATTTAAGATAGCAAGTAACGCAACATAATATTCATAAGGCTAATTTCAGAGCTCTACATGTACTGAAAAAGAATGCCTAGAAATTATGTAAGATGAAGTTGACTGCTAGGATGTCAGTTTACTGTTTCTAGTGAAGAGACCAAGAATGAGAACTTACTTCTTCCCAGACTTTGAAGTTGTGGAAGATCTTCTGAGGCATGTCTAAATACATCATTGAGCAAGCTGAGAGCAGAACATCACAGGGTCCACCCTCCTCAACTCAAATGCACGCATCAGTGCGTCACTGCATGGCAATGTGAGAAAGCCGGCAGTATTACTTTCAGCCGTGTCTTAAGAATATAGGAATTTGAAGACCGAAAGAAAAATCGTTCTGAGTTCAGGAAGTCTTACCCTGTTCAGGCCAGCAACATTAAGGGCAGGTACTCCTCATAAATCCTCCAGGCCCAGGGAGGCCTCCAAAGCCTTGAGGACTCCCTCCATGTTCAGCTCCTGCACATGTGGATGTTGAAGAGCCCAGGAGCCTACATCCTGCAGTCAGAGCAGCTTGAATTCTGAGGATGCCTGGCTGAGGAGGTAATTGTGGGACATGTGGTTTGCACATGAATAGCACATTTACAGAAGAGTCCTTTATTACCTCTAGGAATTAGCTAACCCTGGGAGAGGCAGTTTCTCCAGAAGCAGCAAGTCCCCGGATGCCATAACATCAGTATAAAAGATAAAAGATACATCTCCCCTGGCCACTTCCTTCTGGCCTCTCACAAACTCTTAATTGGACCCCTGGGTTGAGAGCCCCTGCGTGAACAGCTGAAGTCTAGCACTCAAGGCAGCACCAGCATTTAGTTTGATACAGTCATATTAATGACACATCTTGGAGCTGAGTTAGGTATTTGTGGACACCAGGTTTGGAATCATTTGTCATTATTCAGTAGACCTTCAAAATGTCATTCGGTCTCAAGAAAGCTATTTTTGTCTGTAAAAACAAAATCCTCTCAACAATCATGACAATGTTTACCAAATTTTTGAATTAACATAATATGGTAACACACTTAAAGACTGTAGGAGAATAATATGTTATTACTTACAGTTATTTCAATAACATAAGAATAAACTGACACCAAGATGAATACTGAAGTGTTTATGAGTAAAACAATACATTTTGGGTATGCTTTCAGTTATCCCAAAGAACAAATAAAAAGATGAAAGGGATTGATGGTACACAATTGAAAATACATTGATAAAATTAAAGCTGGATGATCAGTTCTTGAGAACTCACTATATTGCACAGTTCTCCCTTTTTGTATTTATTGAGCTGTCAATAACAAATAAAATGTCAGTTTGAACGGCATAGAAGAAAGAAATATTAGACATTAGCAATTATGGAGTGCTATTATGTAGAAACCCGAACTCTATTATGCAATATTTATTTTCACTATTATGAATCAAAAGCACATCCTCTCCATTAGACTTCTGTATTGCTAAGGTAACTTGGTCTTTTCACTGGTTCCACATATCTCCAGGCTAATATTGACGTAGGTTAATCAGATTCTTGTTGTAATATATTTGTGTTGAGCAGTGGAATCCCTAATGGTGAAACTATAATCAACATGTTATGACTGCTTTGTGATGAGAGATCTTATCCAATTAGAGAATTTCCCTAATCAAAGGCACTTCACTGTCAAGAGAGTTTCACTGAATTGCAAGGGAGGTTACTTAATTAGTGAGGTTAAAATATCCTTCAGAAACAAGGTCAAGATGACATTTTTATCTGTGGCAAGCTGATGAAAGACTCCTCCAAATATGCCAAGTAGAAATCTTGCTGAGAACGTCCCTGTCATTCTTATCAAAAGAAAATGAAAAACAAAGGAAAGGAAAATACAATGATATCGATAACAATGGATTTTTCCTTGAAGATATGCTAACTATTGGCTTTGTGTAGCATTTCCTTAATTCCTCAAACTCATTTTTATTTAAAAAATCAATGAATCAGAACTATAAGCCAATAAATAGTGGAAATTTTAAAAGCCATAATTCTGAGTTATCTCTTTGAGATATCTGTGAAGCTGACACAAAAGATTACAAGAAGCATTGGATCATTCTGTACAATAGATGAACTATATGAAACACCCTTTAATCCAAAAGCTATGGGTAACCACAGAGCACTTGGTAGTCAATATGTTTCCTACAGAAAACGAGGGAATGAATCTACACAAACCTACTTGTTGGCGGCAGACCTTTCAAACTACAGAGAATCATTTTCTTTTTCTTCCCATGAAAATAAAATCTTGGTGGTAAGTTCTTAAAAAGTTTTTGCTTCATCAGACCAAACAATTTTAAAAGAAGACATACAGATATGTACCACCATATCATCCAGTATTGGTCAACTTTCCCATTTCTAGGACAAACTGTCTGCCACCCACAACTTAAAGGAGAGGTGCAGTTTACCTCACAGTTTGAGAAGTTCCAATCACCCCCCCCCCCCGGAAAGAAGCAAAGCCTGGAGGATGAAAGCCCAAGAAAGAGATCCTCCAGTGGCACACCCCCAGTAATCCACCTCAAAACAGGCTGCCCCTTCCGTTAGCACATTCAGCTGTGGGCATCCACAGATGTCTGCTAAGTATAGTATTCTGGGGATGCAGATATGTCTCCAGTCCAGTAAAGTTTATGACCAAGATTAACTGGTACAAATCTTAATTAAATGAATTTTAAGGAAAAAATCAAAACTTTCATCATTTTGGAAGAGAGAAGAGTGCATACATTCAGAGGAAAGGGAAGATGTAATACTTAAGATGCTCTCATTTAATTGAAATTCTTATGACAATATGATTTTTAATAAAAGGGAGAACTTGGTTGAGCTGAGTTCAGCACAGTATTTGAAAGCTTGATGTCACCAAAACAGATAAATCCAGGGCCGGAGAACCTGTGTTTTTGCAGTTACATTAAAGTTCTATTGGAAAAATAAAATCCCACTCAATACCAATAAAGTATTATTGGAATACAATCACACACCTTAGTTTACATAAGCTGCATGTTCTTTAAAACCTGAAATATCTACTATGTGGTTGTTTTCATTTAAAAAAATTTACCAACGCTGACCGAAGGCAGTAGTTCATAACTATTTATGGACCTCTTAAAGATGCCAGTAAAGGCTATATGTGATGTCCTCAGTAAAGCACACAGCTTCTTAGACTTCTTAGATGCAAAATGTTATTAATAATTTCAGGAAGTTCTTCCTTGAACTTTATCTTAGTTACTTTCTCAGTGCTGTGACTCAATACCCAACATCCACAACTTAGTGAGGAAAGATTTATTGGAGCTTACAGTTTCAGAAGGTCTTACTATATTCATGGGTGGGAAGCTGAAAAAATGGTGGAATCACATGTTGGGCCTATAGCTAGAGCTGGAACCAGAGTTCCTAGGGCAGAGATCCTCACAGCATGGTGGAAGAGAGAGAGAGAGAGGGAGAGAGAGACTGGAGGGAAGGGCAGAACCAGCACACACACCACCAGGTCCAGCCCCAAGTACCCACCCCTTCCAGCCAGGCCCTATCTCCATCTCCCAACCCTACACAATAGCCAAAGGAACATGAGGCTTCGGGGGGACACTCTAGATCCAAACCACAACAAACTTCTACTTCACATTCTCATTGGCTCAGTGGAATGCCTCTTGGTTATAGCAGTGACAAAGTTACCAGGGTCACAGTAGCTGGTCCTACCTCAATCAGTGTATCTTGTTAACTCTCAAAGGAACAATCTGCATGCAGCCAAAGCTCAAGAAGAATTCATGAAAATATATGCACTGTGTTACCAGTGCAGACCAAAAGCATCAGAAGTGATGAGCTGGAAGCCCTGGCATCAGTAAGAGAAAAAGGATGAGGTGACAGGTCATTTTATGGAGGAGTGAAACACACATAGGGGGCAGGCTGGCCCATCAATTCCACAAGGACTAAGAATATAGAAAAGGTTAAAACTTGTTTGGGCTGGACAATAGAGTGCATGCGACCATTGCAAGCTTTTCTGTAGGAGCGCCATCCCTGTGCATCTGTCTGGCTCCTGTGGTGCACTGCAGATGGCAGGAACCTGAGAAGTAATAAGAAATGAATGAATTAAATCAATCGGTGGATACAAATTCATTATTTTATAAAGGACTTTATGTTAGACTTCCTGGGAGCAACATGATAGCTTGATTTATGTTCCTTTACAGAAAAAAGGCAATTATAGGAGCAAACGCTTCCTTTGTTTGTGTAATTCTGATTGCACATTAGTGTGCTCACACACTGTATATCAAAGGTCTACTTGGTAGGAGGTCTACCAACTTACAAACGCTATTTAATATGCTAAAAGAAAGTATCTACTGAAGTCATTTGTTACGAACATGACAAGGTTTGACCAATTTCTTAATTAAAAAGGCAAAATATTTACAAAAATAAAGGCATTGTAGTTAGCACTATTACCAATCAGATGGTAATTTTACAATCCTTCGTCACTGCTTTCTTTACTGTTATTTTAACCATAGGTGGCCTTCTACAAAGGTGATTAATGCTGAAAATTGAAGGAATAAGCCTCATGCTGACAATTTTTTAAATTAAAAAATAGACGTTTCTTCAACTGTGCAAGCATTGAGCCATTTTATAAAATCCATGCACATTTCTCCCCAGATACAGTGCTGTAGATTCTCCCCTACAGTGGGATTCAGTGTTTTCCCCCTAAAGCAAACAAATTTTATGGATTCACCAAGAGGCTTAATCTCTAGTTCCAGATAATAAATTTTTAAGATGGAAGGAGCCCATTTCTGTCTATATTTGCCTCTCTGTCAGTTTCATCCACAGATCTGTGCTCAGGTTGAGTTCACAAGTTACTAAGCAAGTATGTCATTGATTAATTATATTTTTAAAGAAAATCAAGTGATCTAAACTGCAATTGCTATTTATTTTCAGTAGTTAACATTGTTAAAGATTCAGGTTAGTCAGCATTCATCAACCAGTGCGAAGGGGAGAACTAATATGGAAAGATCACGACTATCACAGCAAACATATTTCACAGCCAGGACAGACTCTAAAGAGCACAGGACGGGTAGTTTTCTGTATGGTCCATAAACAAGAGTGGAGGTAGGACAGGCTCTTCTGGCACTCCCCCTTCACATCTCCATTCTAACTGATGGCACACAGGTGCTTTCATATCCCATGAGAGTGCACCACTAACTTGTTCCCAAGGATCCTCTTTTCCCAAGTCTTCATCCTCCATTTCCTGCAGGCCAAGAACACAAGTTTTCCTGTGCTGGAAAAATACCACAGTCTTATTTAAGTAGTCTAGCACCTTGACTTAGAGTGAAAATAATGGAACATGTGTAAAATTTTATGTATTAAGGATAGCACAGAAGGTAAGCCACAAGGTGTCAAGTGTGTAGGAAGAGCAGAAGAGAGGTGAGAAGGCTGTAGCTCATCTCTAAAGACATACATTTGGAGATGAGAGCCGAGACTTTTAGTATTTTTCATCTCGCCAGGTGGACTTTGGAGAAATTACTCTAAACCCGAAGACACAAAAGGAAAGATACAAATCACTACACGTATCATCAGTATTTGCTTTAAAATATAGAAATATTATAAATTTTCTAAATTTTACGAATGCCTCATGTTGCAAACATTAAAATGTTTTTAAAAATTAGAAAAATATTTGTTGAATTGCTAAAAACAAAACTACAACCTTTTTGTAAAAAATCTGATACATTAAAACAGTTGTAAGAAAATAATGACAAGGGCTGTGGCCTAGCTCAGCTGTTAGAGTGCTTCCATAGCAAGAGCACGGCCCTGGCGTTGATTCCCTGGTGCCACATAAACTGGGCACAGTGGAGCACACCTGTAATCCCCGGAGGCAGGAGCCTGGACTACATAGTGAGTTTAGAACCAGCCAGGAGTACAGAGCAAGATCCAATCTCAGTAATGATAATAATAAGTTTACCAAATAAACAGGAAAAAAAATATACGGGACCCTTCTGAAGCAAGGCATGGGTTTTTAAATTCCAGAGTGAAGGTGAGATCTGAAACTGTACCACAGAGGACCATCGGAGATGCTATGCAAGGATGTCATTTATCTCTTCATTTCAAATTATCTTGTGTGACAGTTGTTCAAAATTATTGAAGAAACAGGATTCAGAAGACTTGAAATGATTCAGAGCAATGGCATCCTGGCTGCCAAATCATGAAATAAATGTTGCCCTTCTTAATTCACTTTGAGAATTAGAATTCACCTTGCTGAGATTTTTATTGATTAATTACAGCCCTTTTTATCACATGAGCCACAGTCAATTACATGGTTTTGTACCAAACTATCACAGCATTCATAGGCTGTTCATTTGGAATGTTCATGGTTCTTCTCCAAATTATTTTCTGCATTGTGTTAAGTCCTGCAGGTGCATGAGGTGATGGAGGAGACAAGTGTTTTATTTATAGGAATTCTGAGGAATGAGCAGCACACACTAGGACCTTCAGAGGTGGGGATAATTAACCCAGACTGGATGAAAACAAAGTAGCGTGTCCTGAGTGCAGCACAGTGCTGCTCACTTAATATTTCATATATGTTGTTGTCTTGTGGAATTTTTACAACAGCCCTCACTGACAGCCATTATGGTACATAATATGTATAAGGTATGTGGTATCTGGCACTCAGAAAATACCTGACTTTCCGAATTCACATAACCAGTGAACAAGTTTATTTGATTCTCCTATTTTCCCCTGTTTCCTCAAAGAAGGCCTTGGGGAGAAGAACTGAAGAAAAAATTGACTTGTCAGTGGATAGGAGGCATCTTGTAAGTTCATTATTATCCTCTCACTGTTTCCTCCTCATAAGAAGTTGGGCAGTTACTTGCATTCATATAGTAGAACGTTTCTTTCCTTATAAAGTAGAAAATCTAAGTCATCAAAAACTAGTAAAAACGATCTTAAGCAAATAAAAGAGGTAATTAACAAATACAGTGAATATTTTAAAAATACAGAGAACATTTTAAAAATAGAGTAAAAGCTATTGCAATTAATCTCCCTTAAAATACTCCACTCCTACGTTAAACACTCTTACCTATCATTCTTGCTGAAGAAGTTCTGGAAATTTTCTTTCATGGTTGTCTTTAAAAGGGATGATCAAAATTAGAGTGAATGCGGCTAGAAAGAAAAATTTATAAAAATACTACAATGTGTTCTTACACACCTAATCCTTGAAAAGGGAGAAAAGGGAGCTTCAGCAGGCAAGCAGAGGGGTTTAGGGGCGAATTGTACCAGATGTTTGTAATTTACAAAAATTCTTTAAATTTTTTTTTGTTAAAAAGGAGGTATCGATAATAAAATAACACTGGGAAGATAGATGTGTAAAAAAGCAAAGGTAGTGTACAGTTATAAAACTGGGGTGGTAAGCAGCTCTGTTAAGTACACAATGCTTTAACTTTTTGGGTATAGCTGAAACATATAGCTGTGATAAGAACCACATATCCCTCTAGGATGTATGGCTGCTGTAAATATCACGACGACCCCCTCCCCCCTTAATTGTGACTACTGCTTTCTTACCGTTGATGCCCAGGCCTCTCTCGCCATTAGTATGTCAAACTGGAGATTCATATCCAGAAGTTAAGTGGCCTGTGCCTCAGTCAGCACCCTGTCCCTGTCTAATTCTCACTTTTCTTAATGTAAGAGTCTCAGAAACAGCAAATTATCCAGAGCTAATCCTTCCTTCTCAGACGGCCCTTAGAATCCTTCTTAAGGAGCCCAAACTTTCCGGTGAAGACCTGTCCTCTCCTTCCTGCTGAGCAGCCTTCTTGGTCCTTTTGCAGGGCCCTCCCTGAGACTCCAAGGCAACTCATTTTATTTTATCAGACTTGTTCTGGTGCTCCTGGAATGATCAGGCTACGGGCAGGAGCTCAACCTACTGAACTCAGGCTTGTTTTTGTCATAGTTGGATACACATATCAGAAAATTTACCATTTTAATCATATTTGTGCAACTTCTACCATCGTCCATCTCCAAAGCTTTCCACCTTCCGAAACTGACACTCTGTAACTATTGACATTAACTTCCCATTTTCCTCTCCTGCCAGTCCTACAAGCACCATTTATTTCCTGCCTCTATGAATTTGACACACTGGATAACTAACTCAGAGTCTTAGTCGCTTTCTCGTTGCTGGAACAAAATACCTGATATCCACAACTTTAGGGAAGAACAGTTTATTTTAGCACACAGTTCAGAGGTCTCAGTCAGCCCATTTGTGGCCATCTGGCAACAACATTAGACAGGCCAGGTAGGAGGAACCAATCTGCGCCATCACAACAGGAAGCAGAGAGGCTGGGGAGAAGCTGGGCAACCACGCCTCCTTCTGGCTTCGCCCTCGCTGATATGCCTGCCCCACCTGACCAAACACCACCAAGTGAACTCAGTAGGTCACTCCACAGTAACCCATTTAACTCCCACAACCCAATCGTCTTCCAGATACATGAGGCTTTGGGGGACAGTCCAGATGCAGATAGTCACACTCATTCAAGTAGAATCATATCATATGATGTTTGTTATTTTGTAAGTGGTTTATTTCACTTGAAATAAAAATCCTTATATCATCAGATTAAGAAAATATATTTAACAAAATCCAATACCTGGTCATAATAAACAAAAAAAAAAAAACTCAGTAAATTAAGAATAGTGGGAAATTTTCTCAACTTTACAAAGTATATTTATAAAAAATATAAAATAAATACTGTACTTATTAGTAAGAAACTTGAAGCTTTTCCATTATCAGGAGCAAAGCAATCGTGTCCCCCCAAACCTTCTCAACATCATACTGAAAATCCTAATGCATAAGATCGGAAAAACAAATACATGCCAGTATACACATGCTGGTAATATCAGCACTCAGGAGGCTGAGGCATGAGGATTGCTGTGAGTTTGAGGCCAACCTAGGCTATAGTGAGAGTTCAGGAACAACCTGAACTACTGTAAAGTGAGACTGTGTCTGAAAAAGAGAGAGAGAGAGAAGAAGAGATTTGAAGATTTAAAGGCTAAAACTGATACTTTAAATTTTACACTTTTGCAGTGGAAGAAAGAATTGATGCTACACATATGGTACAACTTGCCATTTTGATTAAAACTATTGATAACATAATGTCACTGAAGTTAAATTAAAAGACAAATGATTTATAAGAAACAATAAAACATAAGCTAAAATAATTTTCTTTGTCCATTGTAAACGTATCTACTGTAGTTACTGATGGTACATGATTATAGTAAGGAAAGAAGAAGGACTTGTATGATTAGTAAGACAATACAGTTGCACCTGAAACACATATTTGATGAAGTATCATAGTGCCTTAAGAAAATTTATGCACAAAAGCTTCAGAAATGGATTATGTCATGCAAATTGTCATCAAGGCAGCAGATTTCATGAGAGCCAAGGAACTGAATCATTGCCAATACTAGGAATTCCTTTAAAATATGAAATGTTTACTATGGTGATATCATTTAATTTTTGACAGTAAGATAGGAAAGTTGAGGCAATTTTTTGAAAAGAAGGGTTGGAGGAATAGCACAAAAGTTAGAATGTTTGCCTAACAAGTACAAGGCACTGAATTTGATTCCTCAGCACCACATAAGCCGGCTGTAGTGGCAGATGATAATCCCAGCACTGTGGAGCCTGAGACAGGATTGCTATGAGTTCAAGGCCAGCCGGGGTACATAGTGAGAGTTAAGGATCACCCCAGACTATGAAGTGAGACCTTGTCACAAAAAAAAGTTGAAGTTTTTATGACTTGAGACATAAAATCAAATTGTAATGGTATCAAAAACAAAATTTGAGTCCAGACGTGACCATGAAAACTGGCTTAGAGTTGATACTTTTAGTGGTTTGATCACCGATTTAAATAAGTTAAATCTGAGTATTCAAGGTGAAAATCTGCTTATTAATACAATGTTTCAAATCATAACAGTGTTTCAATAAAACTGAAGTTATGACAAGTTCAAATTAAGTCAAAATATTTTAAATATTTCAACACATTCCCTACATATAATTTTGTGAACAGTGAAAAATATACATTCTTACTTTTCATTTAGAATTTAAAAACAAATTTCAAGGGAGAAAATAACATTTTGGGATACCTGTGACTTCATTTTCAATTGACATAAGTATGTTACCTGACAATTTTCAAGTAGAATGCATAGAGCTGATGTATAACTTTCAACATAAAGATAAATTTGATCATTTCATTTATTTAACTTTCATAAAACCTGTCTTCCCAGAATTTAATATCCTTTGCTTCATAATCGTGCCTTATTTGTGTCATAACTTTCTGGCAGCACCTACAGTGACAAGTCTGCAGTCATTTTCACAGAAGCACATATAGTACAAAACCAAAACCAGAATATCTCCTTGGCACCTTTAGAACTCATTGAGATTTTCAAATACTTCCATTGAGGTCAGACATCTCCCTAGTTTTGTTTATTTTACCCTCTCTCTTATTAAATGCTACAATAAAAATTGAAAACATGAGTTTGTTTACTTTTTGGTGTAGACATTACATTCATACACTGGATATTGGACATTGTATATGCTTCCCGAGCCGATTCCTTTCCACTCAGTGCACCCCGTGCAAGCCAGAGGTTGGATGGGGATGCCTTACACCTCTCAAAACAACTCAAAATATATTGTAGAACTGAGTGTACAGGCAAACTATATATGAAGGAAAAATTGTTAATCTGGGTTTCATTTAATTTAAAAACTTCTTTCCTGCAAAAGACTGTTAGGAGAGTGAAAAGAAAGATAAGACACAGACTGGGAGAAAATACTTTCAAATGACACATCTGATAAAGAACTTTATTCAGAATACACAAAGAACTTATAAAACAATAAAAAGAGAACAGCTTGAGTAAAAGTGACCCAGAGACTAACAGGCCATCTACCAGGAAGATAAATGAGCAGAAAATAAACACAGGAAAAGATTCTACACGTCCTGTGCCATCAAGGAAATTCAACTGAAACAAAGAGATACTGCTATATTCCTACTAGAATAGGCAAAACCCTAGAACACCGACTGTGCCACATGCCTATGAGAATATGAAGTCTTAATGGAAATTTGGAATGGTACAGCCACTCTGGAAGATAGTTAGGTTGTTTTCTTCAAAACTAACTACATTTCTTTTCTTTCTTTCTTTCTTTTTTT